>WNYA01001682.1:0-63006 GCA_019512145.1 Engystomops pustulosus | reverse complement strand
CCTGAGCCCATACAGTTTTCAACCCAGATCACACTTGACAAAGGTCGTTTGAGACCGAAACGTCGAAATAACCTATGATCTGTTATCACATCATATGACTTTTGTAAAACCGTTTTTGGTGGAGCTACAAATACTAAACAAATGCATAAAAAATAAAAAAATGAAAGCATAAAAATTAAAACAGGATGTGTGCTACGTTTTCTTTCTGCAGCTGTGACTACTGAGAGGGGAGAGGGAGGGGAGACTGCAGCTGTGACAACTGAGAGGGGAGAGGGAGGGGAGACTGCAGCTGTAGTTGCGCCTGCGCGCCTCGAGCGCGCCCCACGGCCCGAAGCATCGGGTATCCATGGTAACGCGCCACGAGGCGCGCACGCGCAGTGTAGGAGCCGCGGTACCCACCTCCCCACATGGGGATGTTTTGTGGGGATCCGAATCCTCACCGGCCCGGCCATGCTGGAGATAGATATAGATAACTGTGTATATTAAGAGGTATGGCTGTATATAAGATGACTTAAATGTTGGGATAAAATGGAATGACAATATGTGTAGTGTGATGGACTATGGTACCTAGAGTAATTAATATAAAAGATGGAAAAAGAAACTAACACCACCTCTCAGTATACCAGGAACAACTTTCCACTTTTAATTCAAAAACTAGTTTATTCCTACTCAGATACCTTATAGACTTCTTTGACCATATTTCTCTGAAGAGTACTGACATTAACATAAAATTACTCACTATACTCTTGTCAATTAGATCCATTATGTAATTATCATTAGTAATAGACTATAATTTTGAGGATGTTTATTGTGCTCTACGTTTATTTTGCTCTACTTTTGTATTAATTCCAGATCACGCTTGACAAAGGTCGTTTGAGACCGAAACGTCGCTAGAAATAACCTATGATCTGTTATCGCATCACATGATTTTTTGTAAAACCGTTTTGGTGGAGCTGCAAATACTAAACATATACATAAGAAATAAAAAATGAAAGCATAAAAATCAAAATAGGATGTGTGCTACGTTTTCTTTTCCTACTGAGAGGGGAGAGGGAGGAGAGACTACAGCTGTGACTACTGAGAGGGGAGAGGGAGGGGAGACTACAGCTGTGACTACTGAGAGGGGAGAGGGAGGGGAGACTACAGCTGTGACTACTGAGAGGGGGGCCCTCAGGCTCATTTACATACAGTCTGGTGGTAGATGCCCTTTAAAACACCAAATAGTAACCTATTTGGATACTAGCATGAGCAATACCCTCTCTCTCTATTGAGAGATTTACTAAGGTCTTTGTGCCAGTTTTCTGTTGGACTTTGCACATCATTTTATGTGCAAACTGGTTGCACATGTATTTAAGAAGTGTCCGCTCCATATTTTGTCACTGAAAGGGGCGATCTATTGCACAGTCAGAGCGTGCGCCTTATTTATCATGCAGAGTCCAACAGAAGTGTGCATACCCCATGCTAAAGGTGCACCAAAAAAAAGTTGGTGCACTCTGTCGGAAATGCCAGATTCATAAAGAACGGGCAGCAGAAATCCCCCGCACACTACACAGGCAACTACACATAGTAAAGACTGAACTGTTCTTAGTAAATGTGCCCCATTGTATCATTTTAAGCTAAGTGAACAACATGTCCCACAGCCACAGTAACCAAGAAACATGACACGCAAACCAATATCAACGTAATGTATCTCAAAGAATTTCTAATATTGTGCATTTTATCAGGGAGCAAAGAATAGGTCCTGTTTACTTCAGTGGCTATCATGTGCATCTAAGGGTATGGAAGAAATGGAAGATTGTATTTGTGTTTGTTTTTTAATTGTATCGATCCTGGTTGTAGATATCTGTTCTTTTCTCAAGAACCGCTATGTTTCCACCCATGACAAAATTACAACACTTTAGTTGTTACTCTGAGATCTTTCATAATCAATTCTGCGAGTGAGTCTTGAATCAATTCTGACTGAAGGTAATTCTCAGCAGTGATTAATGATAACTGGCCACCTACTGTTCTCGCTTCAAGCTGTAGAACGGGTACGATTGGGAGTTTAGACAAGTGTGTGAAAATAACAATTAACCAGGGTAACGGACGAAAAGCCTGTATTATTAAAAAAAAGCCAAAAACATTCTGAAAACTGTAGACATGAGTATTTATTATTATTATTATTATTATTATTTGTATTGTTTGTATTATTTGTAAATGATCAATCTAAAACAATATATGTGGTTAGTCAGTACAGATGGCAGACGATATCCTAGGGCAGTTGTCTATAGCATGTACAAGTTTAGAGCATGTTAATGGACGGGTGTAAGAAAGGGGGGACAGGGTTAGTTTGCAGTCGGTTGTGTGGGTGTGGTATGGGAGGAGGATGAGGCAGGAGCAGATTGAAGGTGTGGTGAATGTGCTCAGGTGCCTTACACCTCCCACTGCTCATAGTGCTAGTACAGCTGTAAAGGTAGTGTGAACAGATCCAAGCAGAGAAAAGCACTGCAAGTAATGAAATAGCGCATGAGCTGATGCACGCCACCTGTTGATCCTGGGTTATAGATGTAGGAGTACTCCATTTGAACAAAGGTCATAGTACTTCAAGGTTTCTGGTCAGGGGCGGATTAAGACAGCCATGGGCCCTATGCAATATGCAACAGGGTACCAAACGATGGAGTGGATCAATCGATGTGACATAAACCATGTTTTTATTCAAAAACAGCACAATGTGCTTCTGCTCAGGACTTGAGCCTTCATCAGATGCAAAGTGATTACCAAATTTGTAATTGTTAACTAAGCGTACCAACATGGATTATTTTTTATTTACTGACCTTTTTTATACTTATGAATGATTAATGAATGCTGACACTGAAAGTCCTGTTTTGTTAGCAACATTCTCTCCCAAAATCATCCCTTGCTCTTGATGAACATCACTGCTTTATTTACCATCCTTTCCGGAGACATCAATCAAGATCAGAGGGAAGAGGTTGCCTTAGCAATTCTTCTAAATATTACAAAAAAACAGCTTCAATGTACTTAAATGGAGTGGTATTTGACTCAAAACGATTTCATTCAGATTTTTTAACAAATTGTCACATGTGATTTTTCCTTTAAAACAACCATAAAGATACTCATCTAATATTGCTTGCCCATTTCTTTCCAGAGTTTTTGCATTTTCTGTTCTGAAGATACTTGTCAAAATACTTTTCAGCAGCAGTGAAGTGGGCAGATGCTAACCTCTTCCTGTATTTGCCCTGAAGCTGATTAAATTTAGTCTTCCCACAATTGACCATTTCATTAATTAATTTGGCATTAAATCCAGTGAGATTCCTACAAGTAAATCTACCGAACACAACATAATTTATACATATGGTGACAAGCCTGGTAGCCAGTGGTGTAACTAGGAGAGGCAGGGCCCCAGTGCAGACTTCTGAACAGTATAGATCAGCATTAGAATATTTACATGAAGTTTATGGTTGTAGCTCTAGGGGTTAACAACTTCTCTCTTGTGCAGTAAGTGTGGAACGCAGAAGGCGGGGAGGGTAGCTGCAGAGGAATTTATAACATAGCTTGTGGTGCAGAGAGAAAAAATTCTGTAAAATCAAACTGTGATGGAAGGACAGGTAGGGAACAGGGGAAATACTTTATCTCACTATTTTGTTTAGGAGACTTTGGTAAACTCTCAGCTGCACATGGAGAGCACTATTACATTACCGCCCTTTCTCCTCCCTCCAGAGAGAGCCCCTCCCCACCTTTAAATAAGTGGAGTTTTTCCAAGGTGGTTTCACAGGGCTTATTAGCTTAGCCAGGGAAAACAGCTACTTCATTATTGGGCTAAACTGAGCAAGATATTAAAAAACTTCTTTGTATAGGTAATCAAGACGCATAGTGTATTTAGCAGCGAGCACTGTGTGGGGAACTGCAGATCTTCTCACCATTTCACACACCTGGCGATGGGAGTGGTCATGTGGCGGTAGGAAAAGCAATGGGTGGAGCCAACATAGACAAAAGCAAAAAAATGTTTGGGGAAAGATTTTACTGGTCTGAGGAGTCAAATTTAAGCTTGGACACCTGAGCTGCACTTTGTAACAAAGGCAACAAAGGCACAGCAAGTAAGGTTTATTGTGCATGTTCCTTATGACAGGTTCCCTTTAAGAGCATCTTTGGCAGGACTTACTAGTGTGAGCAATAAACTCTCCTAATTTATCAGCATTATACGTTCCACATTAAATGTATACATTATTCAAGTCTTTTTGCTGCCAGTTTAAAACATTTTCCTATTCCTAAAAGAGACATCAAGGTTTGCCATTTAAGTCTTCAGAAATTCATCTATATTGAAGTCAATTTAAAATAAATCAGGTAATCCTATTCTTCTCTGTAGAAGCTTTGAAACATCTTGTTGAAAAATGATATTTTTTTAATATAGTAACTTATTTTGAAATAAAAGAGATTACTAAAACCTTTATGTCCCTGTGGAACTAGATACTGTATGTGGCTTATAGTATAATCATGAAGCCATTTTAGATGACCTTTATTTGTGTGTTATTCTCTGCTTTTACTACAATGCTTTACCCTGTGTGTTGACACGATGACCTTGGATTGGACAAATTAACCTTCTTAAGACTTAACAGTGTTTGACATGCCAGTACTCACCGTGTCCTTGTAGCCTTAATTAAAGCTGAAATCATAAACCCTGTTTCTTAGGTTATTCTTAATTGAAACCTTTAAAATAAGAACCACAATAGACCAAAGTCAATAGACTCGACAGAGCATCCCATCAGTGTTTCTTCTTGTTCTTACTGACCCGTTGTGGTGACCTACTAGTCGAAAACGCTACTGCCATTGATGGCCTAGCAGTCTCATTACACCAATCCGTATAATTAAAAACCTTAACAATCACACTAAAACTCTTCATTTGACTTATTCCTTGGTGAGTTTTGAGAATGATTCTGTTTCTTATCCCTGGTGCCGGCAAAATAACACAGGAAATGTTATGACAACTATTTCAAAACCATTGCATGTTCCGGTTGCTTGCAGGCTATAGTAGTGTTATATTAGTAGGTGCTATGGGTTCTTTTAACTCCAACAAATTAAATTATTTACATGTTATATGATGCAACTAAAGAAGTAGGTAGATGGTTGAACATCCGTTGAAAGAATAATTGTTGGTTTGCAGATGCAGCCATATGCAATTTAGTCCATGTTATACTTGTTCAATGGGGACATACATTTATAACAACATTGAGCATAGGTTCTGGGAAAATTGTTTCAAAGAAATATTGTTCAAGAACCAAAATCAAAGGGGCACATTTACTAAGGGCTTTGTGACAGTTTTCCATCAGGCTTTGCACATTATTTTAGGTGCAAACGGCTTGCGCAGGTATTTAAGAAGTATCTGCCCCACAATTGGGTCGCACACAACCATTTTCTGGGCCAGCTGCACTAGGCACCATGTGACACAAATTAGAGGCGTTCCAGTGCTCAGTCAGACCGTGCGCCAGACTAATCATGCAAAGTCAGACATAAGTGTGTTGCAAGCCCTATATTAAAGGTGCACCACAAAAAAGTTGGTGCACTCTGTAGGGGCAGTGCAGGGAGCACCAGAATAACTGTAAATGTGCCCCAAAGTATTTTGTTCTTAAGAATGTATCATCTTTGTATTTCTTTCTTTTACTTTTTATGGTCAATTGTATCCAGTAAATGCTTGTTATACACAGTCAAGGAATTTACTTATATCTATATGAACACCATTTGATTTTGGATTTAATCTAAGGAAAAGCTTGGTCTGCTATAATGTCCAATACCCCCACTAATACACAAGAATCTGTCACATTGTAATATTCCTCCTACTGGTGTACAATGTGCTCAATACACTTAGATATAGACCAGGCCCAGCCCACTTCCTGTCCCATCATGGCCACTTGGCGCAGGGGTCGAATGGGGAGGAGGGAGAAACTAGTGTACAAGCCATGAGAAATTTCCCTCATAGTCTCTTTGTCCAGTAAATACTGCTCATCCTCGATTGACAGAGCTCTGCTTTTCCAGTGAAACCGGACAGGATAGTGCACTTAAGTTAAGCTTATGATTCAAGGTACTTCACCTACAAGGCCATATATTTATTTTATTTGTGACTCAAGAGCTGACAGAGTCTTGGCTGGGTTATTTCTTCAAGAGCAGTGGAGGTTACTGTGCATCTTGAAGATGGAAGATAAACAGTAGCTTTACTTGATGCATTTGTTTTCTTTCATGTCTTTAATATATTTACAGAAACTGTTCATGAAAGAAGCAGGAATCAAGATGTTTTCCCGACCTACAACGCAATACAAAAACATTACAACAAAACAGATCTTTAACCACATTTTCTACAGGACACTTCTCACAATTTCCATGACAACTGTGACAATTATTTTTAATTGAAGAACAATGTAACCAAATAACACTTCATGTACAAAATTTCCCTTTTGTTTTAACCTGATACTATATTTAGTGATCACATTAGAGTGGCTAAAAAGGGAGGCTCGAAGCACTTTAGGATAATGCTGCTGAGTGGGAGCAATTCTGTGTCTGAAGGTCACTCTTGCATCATGGTCACGGATGTTCAGACCCAAGTGAAAAAATATGTAGTCTTGTCAGTAGTACTTGGATGAAAGTTCGATCAATACGTACACAACACGAAATTGGTTCAAATTGAATCGGATCACAAACCAGTGAAGTGCATTTTCAAGAAGCTTCTACTTAAAGATATTTTCTAGAACGCATGATGCAGCAACTGCAGAAAATACAATCCCAGTGTGACCTATAAGAACGGGTCAAGAATACATCATGTGGTTTTTCTTCTGTAGGCTAGCGATTTTCAACTTAAATTATACGAGATATGTACTATGATGAAGTATGTTGCCAAAAGGCCTGAAACTAGAAGTGCAGTGTGTGAAACCTTGGCTCATAATATTTATGCTCATAATACATGATATTCTGCCCGGCTCTCCCACCCTGAGGATAACACACTAGGGATTATTTATCCTTCCTTTTTTTTCTCTTTATCTTTTTTTAGTTATATATGAATTTTTTGGGCACATTGATTGCCCACATTGATTGGGCAGATTTGAGGAAAAACTTGTAACTTTTTCATCTGCCCAGCAAAATTAGCTGTGACCGAGATTTTCAAAGCTGTGCTTGGTTTATCTTAAGAAAAATCCAGATTTTGTTGATGTTAATATTATAATTTTGTCCAAAGTGGCAGCAAAAAGTAGCAACTTTTTGGTGCAAGAATACTCCACTAGCTAAATTGAGATTTGTGCAACTTTTTAAAAAAGTCCCAAATATTCATTGCTAGATTTATTACCTTCTAGGACAGTGATGGCGAACCTTTCGGAGACCGAGTGCCCAAACTTCAACCCAGGACCCACTTATTAGTGCCAACACAGCAATTCTAGACTTAACTTATTAAAATCTTCTTGCTCCGTGCTGCAGCTTTCAACAGTCCCGGGGACACCAATATCGTTGACAGAAGGAGGGTAAATTCAGATTGCCATTGGAGTTCCCTTGACAACCCACTAACCAGGAAGAATTGTGGAGCTAAGAGCAGGAGCTTCAATGGTGCCAATGATAATCCGCCCATGTCCACACCTTCTCTTCCTGCAGTCTAAGTGAAGACCCAGATGCTTCACTTAAAAAATAATTCACACCCTGGGCTACCTGGGCCTGCAGGTGGATCTCTTAAGTCCTGTCTGGTGAATTCTGTGCTGGGGCAATAGCCCAAGTGCCCACTGAGAGGGCTCAGAGTGCCACCTCTGGCACCCGTGCCATAGGTTCGCCACCACTGCTCTAGGATAAGAGCCCCTCAAAAAAAATTGGACTCAAAGGCAACCCCCCTTACAGAATGTAAAATATTTTAACAATTCAAGATATTGGAGAATAAAATGCAATTGCTTTTAGTATAAACATAGCAAGAAGCAATTTTACCTGTTGGGGCCAAGAGAAGATGTGTTGCCTCTGTACATTCATTAAGTCAAACTTTTTAAAGTTTTCTTTAAAGTCTACAGTATGTGAGATGTTGTTTTTGCTGAATGTATAATTTAGGCATTGTTTTCAAGTACATATACATTTATATGATTGCCTTATAATAAATCAATACATTCCCTTTATTGTGAAGTCCACCAATACAGATTGTTATTTGAAGGCTATGGTTAGCCATCACCATAATTCCTATTCAAAGTAAATGCACACAGTCTGGGTTACACATGGTTTAAAAGTGATGAAAATCTGCTGCTTAACACAATACAAGTCAAGTAAATGAGATTGAAAAAATACATTGCAATTTTCACAACGTCAAAATTCAGGAGGTGTAGATTTTGAAACTTGCACTGTCTGCTATGAATTAAATCTGGATTACTTTAAAAATAACTGAAGGTTCAACTGGGCTCTTAAATCTCCAAGCAAATAATTATAAATAAATAAATAATTACCCTTAAGTTAAACATTTTGACAAACTTTAGAAACATTCATCATGTCAATGTTCTCCCAGCTGTCAGACTCCCAGTGATCAGACATTTATCCTCTATTCTGTAATTTGAAAACATGGAATTTCTCTTGTAAGTTAGTTGAACTATGAGAAATGCTAAATGTCCTTATACCCCTGAACAAGACTGCATGTTCCTTTGGGTCAATGTTACCATAGCACCACTAGACCTTTTAGCAATCAGTCATAATCAGGTTTTCATATTTTTAGTACATTTCTATGGTAACACTGTACAGGAATAGTTAAATGCTAGAAACAGAGTTCTAGAAAGATTTTTAGTGCTACCTGTAACTTTTAGATGTTTAAGTTTTTTCATATATGAAAAATAAATGTAACCATCTTGTCAGGCTCCAGAGGTAGTGGACCCATTGGACCACTGCGGATGAATTAAGCCGACACTTGGGACCAGAGTCTAAGTGGCACACGGTTTTCACCAGAGGCCGCTGCAAAGTGGGTTGGACTTGTTGCGGCGTGGTACCACCAGGTTGTTCCACAGGTGCGACTTTGTGTGCAATGGCAGCCAAGGCGAGGTACAGAAACGAAAGGCAAGTTTGTGGTTGGGGACAGCCAGGAGGTCAGGACAGGTGACACTGGATCAACATCAGATGCAAAGCAGAATGTCAGGCAGCGAAGAAGCATAAATGGGAAAAGGTCCGGGGTCACAACAAGAAGTCAATACACAAGCACAGGGTAACAATACAGGCTTTCTCAGGCATATAGCACATAGATATGGCAGGTTGTGTAGGGAGAGGCAGGCTTAAACAGCATTCTGGGAGATGGCAAGCGCCAATTAAGAGCTCGCTGGCCCTTTAAATCCTCTGAAGCGGGCACGTGCGCGCCCGAGGAGTTAGGGACACGCGCGCACAGCCAAGGAAGCAGAGACAAGAGCGGGGATAGGTAAGTTGATGCCGCTGGAGACCAAGACACATGTAGGACCATTGGTGGGCCCACGACCCAAGACGTGAGAGCACCCGTAGCACATCTGTAATGTGTATTTCAACAAAAGTATTTGGTGAGTATTCCTCACTTCTACTTTTTGTCTCTTTTCATTTTTTCATAGAAAAAAGATAACTATCATTAAGAACTCTATTGCAATTTTTTTTTAAATTTCCATTTTTTACTTTATATTTCATTTTTTAATTTATATTTAAGGGATTTAGTTAGTTTGATTTGGTGGCTGCTATCGGTTCTAATGTAATCCTGAACAGTCGAGACATTGATAACTATTTTTGTGGGAATGTAGATATGCCCAAGTTACAGTGTGAAATTGTAAAAAAAAAAATGTAAAAAAAAAAATTAAATACACACATAAAAGTCTCAAGTGTAGATATAAAAGTAAAAATAAAATTAAAAAATTGACTATAAAAACTCATTTGCCCTACAAGTTGTTTAATTAATAAAAACCAACAAAAAATTGCGTGGTGCTGCACCTTCCCTCTTGTGAGCTGTCCTTAACGGTCCTAGATGGATCCAGCAAACATCCACTATTCAATAATCCAGTAAAAGAAACTCTTTTGTGACCGGAGCTCAAAAACGAAAAAGACGATCCATACACGTTTCCTCCTTATTTGTGCACCAAACACAAGGGATCACTTTCAGGGATAAGTCTTGTGGCTGACCGAGCACACCGTTGAAGTGGTATAGTGAGTGGTGAGTTGTTGTACGTATCTAAATTCATGGTACATAGATGATGACAAACACTGTTTAAAAAGGGTTTTAAAACGTTTAAATTAAGATAATAAAAATATTTAAATGGTGAAAAAAACTATATTTTGGTAGACATGCAAAAGTCTACAAATGATTCATTCCTTGTACACTAGTTTTTTGGAAAAAGTTATAATTTCTGTCACACACACAATGGCAATTGCAACTTTTTGGCCCCATTGCACCACATAATATTTATGAAAAGTTAACCTGATGTGGCAGGGGACAAGAAAAGCCAAGCCAAGGACACCACGGACTGCATAAATTTACTATAACTTGTGCTAGAAAACTGGTGCAGGCTATAGCTGAAATCTGGGCCAATCAGATTTAAGTTCTGACACAAAGCACCGGTCTCAGTACATCGGCCCCATTATATCTAGTCCTGAAGATGTTAAATATTGTGATCCTACTCAATTGGAAGGTACATCATTTGACTTATTGGGGCACATTTACTTACTTGTCCTGCGCGTTCAACAAAAGTGCATTGTCCAAACAGAATGCACATCTTCCGTGATTCACTATGATTGTGCGCCCGATATCCTGCATGTGTTGCTTCTCCAACGCAGTTCACCATCTTCTTCCTGGTGTATGTAAGTGCATTGTTTTGTGACACAAATTGAATCTTAAATCCCGCGCTCAGTCCGAATCAATCGGTTCGTTCAAAGGCAAGCCCCCAATTGCTATCGCATGAAAGCCAGCACAGCTGCACCACAATCCGATCGCATGAGACACAATCCCCAGTTAAATACCTGTCACAGCGGCACAAATCCCGAAAATTTCGAAAATCCGACGATGTGTGCAAAGTTATATCATGTAATTCTGTGCCCTGTCTAAAATGTATAACAGGGTTCCAACTATCACATGATATTGTGCTACTGCTTTTTTCTTATTTTTACAGAAAATAGTTCAGCTGCCTCCAGGACTCAGGTGTGACTGCTGAGTCTACACTTCAGTATTCCTCTGCCTGTATGTCTTCATTGTCATTGCAGTCCTAATTTTGCGGTATTATAAAACCAAACAGCATAATTGTATATGGAATCGACAGCACAATAACCCAAGCTGCATCTTGCATGTACATATTAATGGAAAAACTTTCATGACATTGTAGAAGCCGGAATTAATATTGCTAAAAGGAACTGTAGTTTTCCGTAGTAATAGATCTATCTCTCAGCACTTAAATTGATTTTTCTCATCTTGGCATAAAGTGTGTCTCTGTCACAAAGCCAAGAGATGAGAACTGGCACCATGGCAGTAGATGCATAAGCAGCAGCTGCTTCAGCATTAAAAATGGAAGTGTCAGTATCTATTCTTCAACATGAGAAAGATATGTTGAAACACTTACACAATGTTGTGCTATAAACAAACCAACTCACATTGACAGCAGGGATTTTTCTGTGCATTTTTTTTTTTTAAAAACCTTATAAAATATAGATGGACCTCATTTCCAGAAGCACTAAGTAGTATGTTGAAATTTTGGGGACATAGTAGTCAGACAAATTGGCACCAGACGTTTTCAGAGAAAATAGATTTTGTACTGTTACTGTGTGTGCAGTTCCGACACCAAACTAAATTTAGAATGAAGACTGAAAGGAAAAAATGGAAACTGACTTGTGTGTGAATATGAGATGGATAATAACAAGGCAGACAATGTTTGGTGAGATAATAATTTCTAGCGAGTGATATCGGCTTGCAAATGCATTATTAAAGACTTGAACCTGCGTATATGTACTCGACAGTACCAGATATTTTTTGTATTTTTTTCATAAGTTGTCAAATATTGTGAAAAAAAAAACAGATACAGATATAGAACAAATATTGAAAAATATCTACTACCAGGATGAAGGAATGTAAACCAAGCACACTGACATACTGGTGTTTGCCCCTTCTGGCAGAAGCAACTCATCTTGTAGCTTTGTATGATTTTTCCAAAAAAAAAGAGGTTTTTAAAACTATACAAATGAGCCCTTGGGGCTCCAAGCTCCATTGACAAGCTCCATTGAAATCTATAGAGTCTGGAGCCCCTGAGGCTCATTTGTATGATCTGTGAAACCTTTTTATTGTAAAAACAAGGTCCTAGGAAGCTAAAAGAAAAGCAATTCTTTATACTGGTGGTAGATAACCTTTAAGCAAAGTAGTAAAAATGTGGTCTGGTGGGTCTTACCCATCCAATAAGGCGGACATGCCCAAATTTGTAAATCACAAGTGGCATCAGGTGTTGTGGAGAGGGCTCATAGGCTGAAACTTCTTCATGTAATGCTGGTTTTGGCTGCATTTGGCTGGTTTTAGTTGGACTAGTGGGAGCCACCTTAGGCCTCTTTCACAATCGGTTTTCAGTCAGAGTTTGTTCAGTGTCTCAGTTTTTTACGCTTGTTTACACTCGTGAAAAAGATTCAGTTCTCTGGTCTATCTTTTCTATGGCAATTGATCAGTAAAAATGCATTGCACTTGCATGTGTCTCAGAGTGCAATGCATTTTTGATGCATCTCCATAGACTTGTATGGTGGGTTTTTCACCCTCGTGACTTGCAAAAGTATAGAACTCTGAGATTTGAATGCACATTTTTTTGTGCGTGAAAAAAATGCAAGTCTGAAAAAAAAACATTGACTACAATGGGTCAAAGTGCAATTAATGCAAGTAATGCACTTCAAAAGCCTGCGCAGAACACACATGTGAAAAATGCAATTGTTAAATAGACCTTAGGAACTCTTATGAAAAATGCCAGTTTTTTACTAACCAAACCCTGATTACATTCTGATCGGACTCTGATGTGATCTGTGATGCAAGAGGCCAAACACAGCTCTGCTGCTTAGGTAATAATGGCCACTGCTCAGTACTGCCTAGGCCACAGGAAGTGGTGAGCGAAACGGGATTACAAAAATGCAAAATGGCCAGGTTCTTCATTAAGCAGCCTAATTAAATAGCAATATAATACTTTGATGTATTATCAGGAAAACCTATACTCGATATTAATAGCAAAAAACAAAAAAATGAAGTGTAGGGGATCCAGCAATAGAGAAATGTAAAAAAAGCTGTTAAAACATCATCAACAGTTTAATCTTCATAGTTAAAAAAATACACACATGGTGGAAAATCATTATGGATACAAAAAAACACGAGACAAAAACAGGGGAAAAAAAGTAGCGGTAACGCGTTTCAGACTGTCACATCTTAACTATCCCATGTGTCAATGCGAAAATCTGCAGGCGTGCATTGTAGATTTTTCCTCGTTAGTAATTTTCATAAACCCTTTCAGAAGTTGACTAAAAATTCAGAAGTCTGTAATTTCTATGTCCATGTGCTGCCGGTAGAGATATAAGTTGCAGCTCAGTTTAAATTGTTTATAACAAAGAAGAAGGCAATAAATGCATGTCATCATAGTGTAATGTTTCTTAAAGGATTTTTGCCATCTTCTTAACATTGATGATCTGTTCCAGCAGCACCTAGAGTCTGCTCATAGAACTGAATCCTGAGCATTGGACACCTACATGTATCATATTTATGGCCAATAACAGTGATGGCAAACCTTTTGTACACCAAGTGCCCAAACTACAACCAAAACCCAGGTTTTTTCCGCAAAGTGCCAATGCGATAATTTATGCAGTAACTTATTACTCACTGCTCTTTCACAGGTTTAAATTGTATAGGCACCTGAGGTCCCCAATACAGTAGAAATAAGGAGAAGAAGTTTGGATTACCATTGTACCATTTTAGGGTCTTGGGCTGCCTGGGACTGCAAAAGACCTTGAGTCCTGTCTGGCGAACCCTGCCCTGGTATGATGGCGCGGGTGCCCATATAAAGGGCTCTGAGTGCCACCTAAGGCACCTGTGCTATAGGTTCTTCACAACTGGCCTATAATATGGATTGTTCAACAATATTAAGTTGTTGGTTTAGAAAGGAAAAATATGTTTGTATCAATTGTAGTGTGTATACTAGTACTGAATCTGCTTTACATTTCTGTTAGGTCTTCAAACAGTTATTTTGAGCCAAAACCATGTGAGACACCTACAACTAGGCAAGGTATAATCACCTTTTCAGCTATAATCGACAACACCTAGCTTTGGCTCACAATAACTGATGCAAAAAAACGGAAGACCTAACGGAAATGTGAACTGACCTTAAGAGCGGTAGATTTGCTCATGCTGTTTGTTT
Organism: Engystomops pustulosus; assembly: GCA_019512145.1. Taxonomy (NCBI): domain Eukaryota; kingdom Metazoa; phylum Chordata; class Amphibia; order Anura; family Leptodactylidae; genus Engystomops; species Engystomops pustulosus. The sequence continues at coordinate 48,652 of WNYA01001682.1, read as the reverse complement.
TATTCTTCTACAATTTACAAAGTGCAATGGCCTATTCACTTTATGTTCTATTGACCATCCAATGTAAATACTGTTTTAAAGACGTCCCTTCTGAATTGTCTAGAAAGTACTAGTAGTCCCATTTAAATAAGTATATATCTTGAAAAATCTTTTTGGACAATTCTGTGTTGTGCTATTTCTTTCGTAAGAACTGAATTAAGTTTCCGCTATGCTCTCTATTTTGGAAGAGTGTAATGGAAACTAAGAGTGGCAAGTGAATGGAAAGTCTCTGTTAACCATCTGTTCCCCATTGACTTTAATGTGTGGAAGATTGCCTTCCATTACAATTCCATTATAATAATGGAAAAAAAATATGCTTTTCCACTATTTCACAGCAGAAAGGAACAAAACCTGAAGAATTCAGGAGTGAACTGAGCCACAGTATGCATAGGGTTGAGTTGACATGAGTTGCTAGGTTTGTGTCCATGCTGAACATTATGGGTTCAGGTCCCTGGACTTCAGCCAGTACTTCCGATTCAACAGTTGGGCTCTACCCCCATCAACCTTGTGTGCTAACCCTTTAAATGCAGCAGCCAAAGCTGGTTCAGCCATTATCCCTAGGACCATCACTCCTCAATGACATCAAAAGGAGTGGCAATCATAGGGAAAAATAACTTGCCGATCGGTGGGGGTTCAGTGATGAGACCCCCACAGATCATGAAAGCGAGGGGTATGACTGGGTTCCACATACCTCAGTCGGACCCCTCGTTGCTCCATGAGTAATGGAGCAGATGGCAGTGCTTGACTGTTCTGCTCCATTTATCTCAATGGTGCCGAGTGGAAATTGTGGGAAAACCCCTTTAAGGGTGATATTCAGATGCTTAGCTATGAGCATTCTAGCATTCTACGTTTTTTATTCAGAATGAACAGATCTTATTTTTTTTTCTATTGAAAGTTTTAGCTGAGATTTTTATCCTTTTGAGCGTCCACTTTGTATGCATTAACATGTATTTGGAGCAGAATATATCTCTAAACACATTATAATTGCGTTAGATGTGAGAGTCACAGCCAGCTATATATGTAAATTGGTGTTATTTATGGAAACAATCTTTACAGCTCCACCCCTGACAATGCATAGATGCAAATATATAACACAGTCGCTGCTTCATTCATCTTTGTATTAATGATAGCTGATCATAAGCCATACCCAGGTTTATATTTAGAACAGTTTACGTACAGAATAATATATAGTTAAGTCACCGGATGATAAATGTTCCCAAACACGTTTGCTTTAACTCCCACAACAAGCAACAAAATAGTCGGCGACAAAGAGGAAGCAACCACATACTGTAAAGCAATTTATGTAATAATCTACGACTCCTATCGGGAAAATACTCAATGTAAATGTGATTGATGGGTTCCCCTCAGCAGATAAAGAGCTTATGTCGTCAACTAATATTGTAATGCAAATTAAATTCCACATTATATTTTATTGTATGTTTTACCAAATTGGTGAAAAGTTAAGGGGAGATAAATATTTCGGGAACATGACAGCTTTATGTTCAATGTAAATTTTATGATGATATACTGTGTGCAGCCATAAAAGACTTCATCACACTGAATATATTACTTTCCTTGTAATGGTAAAGCTCAAAATTTGTACATTATTCTCTGTAGGGTTGTTTTTTTACACCACTGTAAAAATATCATTATTTAACTGGAAACACCTGCTGTAAGAGTTGTCATTGTTCATGTGACATCTTTTCTATTCCAAAAAAATGAGGCCAAGGGGCCAGATAATCTATTGTGTGCAATGTGCTTCAAATTTATTTTTGTTGAATCCTTTTTATTCTTCTTGCATTATCCTAGTTTTGATACTTTAAGCGTCTGCCTCACCATCAGACCCCTGGGCTGTGACACTCCCTGCAAACACATAAAAAGCCATCCACGAAACACATGTACAGATATAAAATTTGTCATCTTGACTGCGGCGGTGCACTATGCCGCTATCTGTTCTTGCACCTGTGCTCTTTACACAATATTCATTTATTTTGCATGAGAACGGCCTTGATATGCTAATAGTGTTGAGCGCTGTGATACTTTAAATTGAAAAATTTTACCTTATTTTGCCTTAGGCGAAATAATGAATGCTACATCTGTATCATCAGCTAAGAAACCATTCTTACAGGTTGTCTTCTCTGAGCGGGCTTAGACTTTTATGACATCCATCTGTGTAGAGGGTGTGCAGCATTACTGCAACTGAGCTTTTAACTTGAATAAAAGCTGAGCTGCAGCACTAAGAACTTTTCCTTGTCCCATTCTGGAAAATGTATCTGCATATTTCCCAGATTCCCCTAGTGGAGCATCAATGGCTATAAGTCACCACACGCCTGCAAGGCGGCCTTAATTGGAAAAGTCTCTGTAAGGAGAGCTCTTACTTCCTGACGCTATTCAATAGCATCTCACTCAGCCAAACATGTTCTCTACAATGTGTTAAATAGATGCAGCCATGTTGAGATACCACTATCCAAAGGTGGAAATCTGTTCCTTCTGGAATAGATATACTAGTTTGGTTTTATACCCACATCATGTCTTTAGGCTTCTTGAAAGTCAAGCTTGACAGTAAGGGGACTGCCTTTCAACATAGCAAAAAGATGCATTGTTTTCCTTGTTCTATCTTGGAAAGCATATTTGCATATTTCCCAGGATATCCACAAAGACTCTTCTGAGTATCTCCACACGCCTTCAAGGCAGCCTTAATTGGCAACGTCTCCGTAAGAAGCGCTCTTCCTGTACCAAGGACTAAGCTTTATGCTTCCCATTAGGGGACTTGATCATCCTTTAGTATTGCATTGAATTGTTCTTATATCATCTTCATATTAAAGTCCATCGAAAGATGGTCATATATTATGAAAGAATCATGTAATTATGTCCTAGTTGGAAGGAACCCCTGTGTCTGACTGTTCAGAGACTGCAAAGATGGCAGTCAGACAAAAGTTATCTTGCCTTTTATGGCATGGGCTAAAAAGCTCTGCTAGGTCCTTAGTACCACCTAAGAAGAGGTCTTCAATAGATTATTGACAGCAATGTGACACCCATCCAGAAGAACACAGATTTATGTGCAATCATATTGACTGAACTGAGTAGAAACAACACCTATAAGCCTGGAAGAAAGTATAGAGGGTTAATCATCAGATTGTCAGTTGAGTCTCAAAAAAAAGTTTCAACTGCAACAAAAAATGTCTCAAAAACTAGCAACCAGAGTAGAAACCAGAAAACAAGCTGATACCCCCCCCCCCCCCCCCCATGGTGCTCTTCTGGCTCCATCTGTTTAGATGCTCTGAGCTGCAGGGTTATCAGGTGTCACAACCCTACCACACATCTAATAATGACTTATACCTGTGATCCCCTGAAAACCCCATTAATATGCCTTCAGAAAGCAATTCTTTGCTAAAAATAGATTCAAGAGAAAATTCATGCTAGAAAAGTATCTCATAGATTTACACAACTGGCTAAAGCAGCACTCTCCCCTTTCTGCCCTGTTTACAGTAGAACATAAAATATCGTTCAGCCAAGCCCATTTTATTAAGATCCACTCTCAGAAATTCCATATTTAAATCTAGACTTGGTCAGCAGTACATTTTCCCCAAGATTTCTACAAGGCTATTTGTTTCCAAAATATGCAGTAATGACTCAGACTGACAAACGATAAAGACAAGATTACAGAATCTCATCTTTAACCTTTATTTCTAAGTGTAGTCTTCCTGTTCCTTTCACCATATTTTTTTATAAAGAATGACTTGCACTTTCAGACCTGTGAGCTAACATTTGGCAATGAAAATGCATGAGAGCATATATGATGCAATTTCATTGACACTTTCCATAGCTTTAGAATATATAGTACAGTTTTTGGATTTTGTAGATTCCCATCACACAGGGTTTTATGAGAGATACATTTAGAACGTTATTTATATATAAATACAGTACAGACCAAATACAGTACAGGACATACCTTCTCATACCTTCTAGAGTTTTCTAGGTTTTCATGACTACAAAAATTGTAGATTCCCACTGAAGGCAGCAACACTATGAATTAACACATGTGGAATTATATACATAACAAAAAAGTGTGAAATAAATGAAAGTATGTTTAAAATAGGTTCTTTAGTGTAGCTACCTTTTGCTTTTGATTACTGCTTTAAGCTTCAAGAGGTAGTCACCAGAAAAGGTTTTCACATCACAGGTGTACCCTGTAAGGTTTCATTTCTTGCCTTATAAATGGGGTTTGGACCATCAGTTGTGTTGTGCAGAAGTCCTACTGAATAGAGTGTTAGAATTTGTGTTATGGCTAGAAAAAAGCAGTAGGTAAAAAAAAATGAGTACACATCATTACTTTAAGAAATCAAGGTCAGTCAGTCCAAAACATGAGGACTGCCCCAAGAAATGAAGACTAACACTCACCTCTGCCGCGGAGGATAAGTTCATCCGAGTCACCAGCCTCAGATATCGTAGGTTAACAGCAGCTCAGATTAGAGACCAGGTCAATACCACACAGAGTTCTAGCAGCAGACATATCTCTACAACAACTGTTAAGAGGAGACTGTGTGCAGCAGCATTTATGATAAAATAGCTGCTAGGAAACCACTGCTAAGGACAGGCGACAAGCACAAGGGACTTGTTTGGGCTAAAGAACACAAGGAATGGTCATTAGACTAGTGGAAATCTGTGCTTTGGTCTGATGAGTACAAATTTGAGATCTTTGTGTGACACAGAATAGGTGAATGAATGGACTCAACATGTCTGGTTCCCGCTGTGAAGCAAGGAGGAGGAGGTGTGATGGTGTGATTTATTCAATTCAAATTGAAGGTATACTGAACCAGCATGGTCACCACAGCATCTTGCAGCAGCATGCTATTCCATATGGTTTGCATTCAGTTGGACCATCATTTATTTTTCAACAGAACAATGACCACAAACACACCTCAAGGGTATGTAAGGGCTATTTGACCAAGAAGGAGAGTGATGGGGCGCAACACCAGATGACCTGGCCTCCGCAGTCACCAAACCTGAACCCAATTGAGTTGGTTTGGGTGAGCTGGACCACAGAGTGACGATGAAAGGGCCAATAAGTGCCAAGCATCTGTGGGAACTCCTTCAAGACTATTGGAAGACCATTTCAGGTGACTACCTCTTGAAGCTCATCAGTAATCAAAGAAAAAGGTGGCTACTTTGAAGAACCTAGCATATAAGACATATTTTCAGTTGTTTCATACTTTTTTGTTAAGTACATAATTCATAGTTTTGATGCCTTCAGTGTGAATCTACAATATTTATACTTATGAAAATACAGAAAACTCTTTGAATGAGAAACTTTTTGTTTGTACTGTATATTATATTATATTTAGTAAAGATAAAATATAAAAGGTGTATTTTTGTTATAGATTATATAAATCAACTCCAGTTGAAGAAATGGAAAGTAAAATTGAATGTTTATGGGCAAATCAGCGAGTTTAAGCATGAATAATTTACACCCCTCCAGGGCAGGATGAGCATACCGGATACATTTAAAAAGCTTAAAAAATGCTAAAATTCCACTTATATATTTATGTGGAGAAACTATAACCTTTTTCATACTCTATGCATAATTTAGTTTATGCTGAAGATACTTCTTTGTGTCTATTTTTCTAAAACTTTATGTTTCCATTTTATGAGAATGGGTCAAGGTATAGTGGATATCAACAGTTCAGTCCGACAATTCATATATCTTTTTTTTTAATTACTTCTGGGTAGGATCAGTGCCAGACACTTGGACAGGGTCATGGAGCTCTCAGCAAGAAATAGATGACTTTGACTTTGACAAGTGCTTAATTAGCCTCAAGATGCTTCATGTGCAGAAGTAATTAGAAATGTAATTAAATAAAAGAACGTTAGTGATCACTGATAAAGTCCTGCTGGCCCCTGATCTCCTCTTGTTCTCCGAGAGCACTACTTGTATTTGACACTGTTACATTGTAACACAATGTGTATGCTATGGATATAGTGCAAGGCGATTACATTGTAACACAATGAGGCAAATTTGCTTACCTGGTCCAACGAAGATGAAGTCCGGCACGATTCACGTAGATCGTACGCCCGAGTTCCTGCATCTGTCGCTTTCACGCTGAGGTCTGCCGGATTTCACCTTCTTCTTCCTGGTGCTTTTAAGTGTATGTCTTGCAACACAAATTGCGTTGTCCAAATCCGGATTGTAGGACTGCCCGCCCCTCCATTTGTGTCGCTTGAAAGTTGGCCCCGATGCGCCAAAATCCGATCGCGTGCGCTAGCAACTCGGAAATCATCAGGTATTCCGCCAATAGTGCAGACCCTTAGTAAATGTATGCTATGGATATAGTGCAAGGCGATTTAGCAATATTATGAATAGGAGATGAGTTGCAGTAACTCCTTTGGCCACTACACACATACTCACACACACTGTACTTCCGCAGGCTAGGGGAAATAACTGATGAGTTCTGGGCATTGGGACTCCCACAATCTATCATTGCTTTTAAAAACTGTAAAAAAATTCTTAACTCACATAAAAAGTTGGAAGATTCCCATGAAGAAGGATATATTTCCAGGACTCTTTTAGGCAGTCCAACTACTTTCCTCCATATTTTTTGTTCCCCCTCACCATATAGTGTAGTGGAACCCATTGTCCATGATTTTACACATCTATCAGCTAGTGCAGTTATTGCAATTTGCATATGCAGTAAGCTGAACATACATGTTTCTTAACAAAACTTGACTACTTTAAGTATAGGTTAGCAGGATCCTTTGTGTGCTGTGGTATCTGTTGTTTGATGTATTATTGTGTCATTGGGTCATGATGTGTTGGTTCCAGCATCTGTATGCAGACATGACCATATTGGGAGCCATGATCTGGACCCAAAAAAAGTGTCGGGATCACAGCCCCCATAGTGGTCTATTGCACTTGATCAAGGTGCGATGACCATACTGTGTTTTACCCCACCGTGACAGAGCTGGGGAGTCATGCGGTAAAATATAAAGCAGGCCCTATATTAGGCCTGATTTGTGGAGCAGCTGCTCAACTTCCTATGTAGAGGAAAGGGGTAGGAATGCTCACCCACTCCCTTCTCCACCAGGCCGTGTGCTTCTCCCAGGTTCCAGACATGTGCATGAGGTCTAAGTCTGTATTGGTGCCTGATTTTCTTCTATATGGGCATGTGGGTGATTGCACTAGCACATTGTTCATCAGACAGGCATCAGATTGAACAACTGTATAGGTAATAAAAATAGTATCGTAAGTTTTTCATGTGGGTAAATTAAATGGGCATTCTGGGCTTTGAGACGGGATCACATATCCATGGAATGCCATTGATGCCATGGGATGATCAGTTAATTGATTTGGTGGCAGAGACAACCATTCATTGGCCGGGCTGCAACTCATTTGCATGCATGTGGGGCTAAGCTGCAATATCCAAGCATAATCGCAATATATTGAGCCTACTAGATTATCACAGTTAATTGAAAAAAAGAATTAAAATCAATCAGGGCTTTTAAAGAGGGATCACAAAAATACAATGGGGTAAGTCTATTGAAGTGGTAAAATCCCCCTCCCCCCTTTATTCCGCTTTCTGACTGTTCACATTTTGTGCTAGGAGAAGAGAAGAGTGGACCTGTAATTTCTGTTTAGGTTTCTCGTCAGCGTGCGACCTGGACATATTACCTGGGCAAATTGATACCCCTTGCTACTAGCCATCGTTATGAAGTGTCCCCCTTGCCAATCATGGCCGTGGCTAGTAGTAAGGGGCTTCAGTTTGTAGGAAAAACATTCAATTTGCAGGCACTACATCCAGGTCACGTGGCTAACCCTGAATGCAAACCTGAACTGAAAAAATGGTTTCACTCATCTCTAGTCAGGGGTTAAGAATAGGATATTTGTGATTTTTCTAGTTTTTGCATTTCTTGTCATTTGGAATATATCAGCTAAAAATCATGAAAAAATTTATAATAAGCATATTTTACCATATATACTATTAAAAATTAAAACATGTTGGACATACATTGTTATAAAGGTTAGCTGAGCAACTGCACCTTGAAATTTGACTAACGTTAAAAGGGTAGTGCTTAGCTTTATATTTACGTCATTGAACGGACTGGGCCACATTTATTAAAGCCCCTGCGCTCGTTTTTTAATGACTCTGCATATTCTTTTTAGTGAAAACTGCTTGCACATGTATTTATAATTGTGCACGTAAAGGGGCGTTCCGGTGCACCGTCTGACCATGTGCCTAATTTATTACCGCAACTCGACAGAATTGTGCCACACGCTCTATGTTAAAGGTGCACCAAAAAAAAGTTGGTGACCTCTGATGGAGTAGTGCAGGGTGCGCTAGATTCATGAAGAATGTGCGCCTCAATTCATGAATCTTGGGCCCCCGAACACTACACAGGCACACTGCACCTAATGCAGTTTACACTAGTTTAGTAGGCCACTGTGTTTCATAGATTTTATTATTTGACCTAGAGCCATTACTGCAGGAACAGACTGTTCTAGCCCTGGTTTTGACCTTTACTGTATATTGTATACTATTCAGCTCAGCAATGTACTGTACCCATTTGATATTTATTAATGACCAAAAATGTCTTTCTTGCTCTTTAAAATAACCTTTAATACATTGTTTAAGAGTTGGCATAAAAAACCCAAGCCTTATTTTATAATAATACCTATTTTATGGGTAATGTGAAATTAAGTTTTTTTATTTGATAGTTTTTTTTATATGATTTTATTTCTGGTATAGCTTTTGAAGTTTTTTGTTGTTGTTGTTTTTTGAAACCAACGATTGAAGGGGATTCAGGGAATCCAAATAGTTCCAAATAGTCATAAAATACACAGTTCCTCTTAAATTGAAATCGTATTGAGTGACACCTTCAATATTTATATTACACACAGCACATCTGGAATTAATATTATACACACAGCACCCCATAATTATATTTTAAATAGTACCCTACAATTAATAACATTATATGGCCTTTTTGGGCTGTACCACATACAAGGTAAAGAATTGCCAGTGGTCTTCTGCATGAAGGGGCCCACAGCCAATGCAACATTAGTAGCAAGGACAGCCTGCTGGCCCTCATAGATTGGGGCCCTGTTGTGATTCAAACCGTTCAACTCCTATAGCTATGGCAATATTTTAGTATTAATAAAATATTTTCTATTTTTATATTTCACTATTGGCTTTGACTCAAAATTTGTAGCAAAATTTGCACCAAAAAGCATCAAAAATTAAATTATCCAAACCTGTGAAGCAGACACATGAGGGTAGTTGTAGTTAATGGCGCTCTGCATCTTCTTCTATAAGTACATCATTTGAGCACCACTCCAGTTAAACAGTATTTGGCCATATTCATAGTTCCGTAGACTGTGATTAGATTGGCAGTGTGTATGATCTATCATTGTTCTACTATTAAAGGCAACCTAACATCACGGATCTACCTTACAAGGTAAATCCACTGGTAGTTTATGCTTACCTCTTCCCCATGGTAAATTTTTCTAAACAATCAAATAAGTCTAATTGGATAAAAAGCTTATTTTAGTTTTATGTAAATTAGCGGCAGAGGCTACTGGGGAATGGAGTAGCCGCGCCAAGGAGCAGGAGTAAAGGCAACTCCACGACCAAGTAGAGTCAATGTCGACTACCAGTTTCTCTTCAGCTTGCAGCTTACTGCAGCTGTGTTCACTTGTCCACGAAGTTGGAGCTACTGCTCATGTTCAGAAGAGAAACCGGTAGGCAGCTACTAGGGTGTGGAGTAGCCATAACTTCCGCTCCACGGTGCGGATACTCCACACTCCAGTAGCCTCTGCCACTGATTTATATAACATAAAGATAAGATTTTTAGAAAATTAGACTTATTTGATTGTTCAAAATATACTATGGGGAAAAGGGTTTCAGGATGAACCTACCAGTGGATCTACATTATTAGGTAGATCTCTGATGGTAGGTTTCATTTAGCTTACAGAAGACCAGTGTTCTAATGACATTCAGACCAATCCAAAACTTGAAAGATGTTTTAAAGTGAGGAAATGTGCCTTTAAATGCTCTAGCATGGGATATGACTGCACTATTATTTTCCATTGGTTTGCCTTGTTGCTCATTGTGACCCTTTGTGGCTGTAGCGGTGAAATGCTCATTTAATAGAATAGTTAAATTGCATCTACTAATGGTAAGTTACACATAGACACATGTTATCTTGAATTTACCATTGTTATATTCTTTTCCGCAGTCATACTAACACACTAATGGCTCTCTCTGAGACCTATATCAATTTCACCGAGCACAAGAAAGCCAAGGCCGAGCAATCAAAACCCACCGAGCCTCGTATCACCAGCATTTATGTTGCCTGCTGATGCATTAGAACATAATATTCTCTGGCACTGAAATACTGAACCCCTCATCTGGAAGGCAGCACATACTGTAGTGCCTATGTTTCCCTGTCGGCCCAAATGTACTTAATGATTTTATTATGCATAGTGCATAAGGGATCCAGCAGCAGCAGTTTACGAAAAAATAAAACACCTAAAGGCAAAGCTGTATTTTTATACATGTAACTCAATAAATCTAGATTTGGTTTCCTTCAATTTTTAATGTAGAGCACTGCAACATTTATTGATAAAACATAAAAAATGCAAAGTTATTTTACTATAATACTAGATACTTACAAAATGCAAATGAAACTGTCGTTCATTATCTTGGAAGAAAATAAGATTTATTTTGACCTAATACATAGATATCTGAGCACAGTCCCAGAAGGCCTTGTTTCTTCTGGGAAGTTGTACAGCTGCATATCCAATAACACGATGCTGGTGCTCAGTAGTAAGGTTCCCGCCCCCTGTAGAATTTATGTAAATTAATGTGTACTCCTTTTATGTTTGCAGTAAGAAAAAACAATAATTTTTGTTCTGTAAAAAAATACTTTTTATTGAAAAGCTCTTTGTTCAGGCGTCAGTGCCATCCTTTGTCCAAAAAATAAGGCTGATGAGTGTAATTTTGTTCTTGTGTTACATTCTGTACTTTCTAGTCTGAACACTATTTTCATTCCAGGCTGACTTAAATGAATTCTACCACACGTGTTTCCTGTTGATTTTGCTCTGGGTGGCTTATAGTTAAATATGCTGAGATGGACAAATTCTTCCTCCACTCACACTTGATTTCTGTATTGTAGATTCCTTGACCCTTTGCCCATTTACTAACCATCTATTTGACCTTTCAATTTTGTATTGTTCTTTTGGTTCTGACCCATATCTGTCGACAACACTTTTATATTGGTGTTATCCAGTTTTGTCTTTGTGTATGCGCTTTGGCACAGGAAGGGAACATCAACTAGTTGTCAGCTACTGTATACCTGTGTTACCGACGTGGGTTCAAGTTTGAGTTCAAGTACAGAACAGATTTTTCAAATGTAAAATTTCCCGGGTCTGCTCATCACTAGTTGTGACTTAATTTAATAGATTTTTATTGACATATTTATTTACCGTACATTTTATGAGTTGAGGCTCCAGTTGCCCAAAATGAGTAGTGAAGGGATGAATATGTCTGATGAAATGGGATGAAAATGCTTTAAATTTTTTGCAGATTTTTGTTGTCTGTTATAGATTGTTTACAGATATATTTTAATACCATTTTATTTTTAACCTTTAATCCAAAATTTTGGACACCTGTAACAAAACTGTTAAGGCCCCATTTTTTTCTGGGGCCATCTGATGTTTTTATTGATACCATTTGGGGAACAATGACACTTTTTGATCACTTTTTTCTCTAACTTTTCTGGGTGGAGAAATCTGGGCAAAAAGTTACAATTCTGACACTGTAGTTCAAGTATGTGTAAGTGTTCACTGTATGTGATAATATCTTTTTTTAATATATAGAGCAATTTGGGATGCGAGTATATATAACATGTTTATCATTTTGCTTATACTTCTGTATTTTATGCATTCTAGGGAGAGGATTCATTTTTCATAATTTATTTTTTCATAGGGTATTTCGGATCCATCATACAATGCAATGCATTGCAAATGTATAATGTGAATATATTGGTCTTTTATTAAAGTGTTTCTTTTGACAGGCTGTAATAGAGATTACTGAGCATGGCTGTCATGGCATCTATCCACCAGCTATGGCCCCTGGGCTCGGTACGGTGAGCACAACGAGTGCTCTCCTTTCTGAGCTGTGGCCGCAGAAAAGATAGGACATGCTCTATTTTGGGCCGTGAGAAGCTTATTTTGGCCGTGCAGCATTATTTTCTATGGAGAGGGAAGGGTGCAAGCCTCCTCCTCTCCAGCGCTCCAGCATTTTCCCATCCAGGCTATGGCCAGTTGAGCACATGCCAAGCTACATGTGAATGCGGCCTAACAGTGACTCTACCCAAAAATTATTGCAACAGTTAACAGCAGTCGTCTACTGTATAAAACTCCCAGAATTCTCTTTAAAACATGGAGTCATTTTTCTTAATTAGAAAAAAAAAATAGTACAAACCTTTTTTTATCAACATAATCTACAACCTATTATTTAGAAAATGAGAGGATTGTACAGAATCCTAAGCCATTGTAGGACTTAAGGTATAATTTTATTGTATTATTTCATAATTCAATAAGTTCACAATGCATCGGTGCGGATCCTACTGTGAAGCTTTTCACAAATCCAGTGGTTTGTCTTTCCCCTCATTTATGTCAGGAAACAGTGTTAGTAAATGTTAAAAAAAATCATTGAAGTGAATTGATGTTACACATCGATCATAGAAGTAACACTTGAGTGGATAGAGCCCATAAACCTCTAACCCCCTGTGCAGAGAACATCTCCAAGACGTGCTATTTCTTTTCAGCTCTCTATGAGTCCTGTTCATTAAACCACTCAGTGATCTTGAAAGCAGGTGTTTTTATCTGAAAGTCACAATATGTCTGCATTCAGTAAATGTTTTCCGCCTTTATAACTGGCGGGTAATGTGTTTTTTGACTAACAATGTTGTTAACGCCGGCAAGTAATTTGTAATCACCAAATAATTGTGCATTAAAATATTATCCATTTAATAGAAGTGAATCACTGGATTAATAGGGACACATTTGTCAGATGAAGCAGCAAAGTGGCAGATGGAATTCCTTTTACTCACACCAGTATATTGTGCGCTGTATATTCTCGTAATTTATAGCGTGACTCTTGCGGTTAATGGTAATGGCTGCCTACTTATTGACTGAACTACTCCAGAACACATTTATAGAGTATATAATTGGCATCACTGGATGGAAGAGAATAACTCTAGCTCTATTTTTATATGACTTTTACATGGCATTAAGTAAATGTACACCCTTGCGTCCTTTTGTTGCTTTCTTTCATTTTTTTTTTTTCATCCTTAAATGTAATTGTAGAAAGTCTGGTGTTTTATTACTGTGGCGCTGCTTAGGGCTAACAAGATGATCGTTTTGGTATTTTGAGATTCCTAATATCATTGGGCTTGTCCTTTTACTCTGTGGCACTGACACAGTTGGACAGACCATGTTCGATCAATTGATCCAAACCAATTTTTGGATTTTGGAAGGGCGTGGCATAAGCCAAAGTATCAGCATACACCATGGGATTAGTGTCTCATCAATCAAAACACTAGTGTTACTGCACTTCTAATCCCTCTAAGGTCTTGATATTTATTTTTGCAGAATAACTAAATATCTAAAGAACACTTTAATAGTGTTAGATTTATTTTGTTTTAGGATTTGTTTTAATGATAAAAGAAAAAAACCAAAAGAATCCATGAGTGGTACCGTAATGTAAAACTTAACTTAAAGGGGTATTCTCGTCTCGGCATTCACATTCAGTTTCATTAATCTTCCATATATAAACATTTCTTCAATTGGATGTTATTAAAAAAAATGATCCTGTGTGAAGATAATTTCCCATAAATGTAGTCATATGGTCCCTTAGAAACGAGATGGCTTCCTCGGATACGACCACGTCACACTCTGGCAGCGGTGGCCAGACTTTCGCTAAAGGGTCCTGCCGGACTACCAGGATTCAGCAATCATTACCACAGGACGGCTGTGCGACATGTAGTAACTCCAGGACATTTCATATACAATAACCTTTTGTTTATTTGTGCAATCACTCTTAACAGAGGTGGCCGTATCCGAGGAAACTATATCGTTTCTAAGGGACCACATGACTACATTTATGAGAAATTATCTTCACACAGGAACATTTTTTTTAATAACATCCAATTGAAGAAATGTTTATTAATGGCAGATTAATGAAACTGAATGTGAGTGCCCAGACGAGAATACCCCTTTAACTCAATTGTAAATTTAAAATAAACACCACCAAAACACATCAGTGAAGGTACTACCTTGGTCAGTATAAGTAAACCCTGCAGAGACCAGTTAAAACCGTAACTCAGTACAGGCAGTACGGGTTACGTACAAGATAGGTTCTGTAGGTTTCTTCTTAAGTTGAATTTGTATGTAAGTCGGAACTGTATATTTATAATTGTAATCCCAGACAGAATTTTTTTGGTCTCTGCAACAATTGGATTTTAAAAATGTTGGATTGTCATAACAACCAGGATTAACAAGAAAGCTTCATTGCAGACACCAGTGATAACTGTTACAGCTGTTTATTGTAGTCTAAGGCAAAAGGACAGTAAATTACCAATATCCCGAGGTCCGTTTGTAACTAGGGGTTGTCTGTAATTTGGGTGTTCTTAAGTAGGGGACCGCCTGTACAAACAATTCCCAGTACCTTACTGTGATTCAGGAGCATGTGTAGACTCTGAGAGGGAGAGGGATAATAGTGAGGATAATACCGAATAAATGCATAATTCCTAATGAGTGTTGTGCCTCCTTGGGGCAGGCTACTCATTGGAGCAGCCTACAGCGTGAGTCTAAGGAGTGTCATCCTTCTGGGCATGCTCAGTAAATGCAGGACCTGTATGTGACTCCTCCCCATAGACAAACATTTCACTTGTAGCAATCCCAAGCAGATAAATCACATACTGCAAGAAAGGGATTTTCAGCAGTGGGATAACCCCTATCATACAGTTTATGATTTTTCCGCTCGCTATGAGGCTTGCTATGAGGCTTGCTATGACCGATATGCGTGTCTATGGAGACAAGTCACATATGAACATGCGCAGAATGATGACGCTCCTTAGACTTACACTGTAGTGATGCGGAACCAGTAGCTGTATCCAAAAACACAGTAACAGGGTGCAAACTGGCCGCCTTACTTCTGTTGGTCCACAAACCGGAACACCACAGGCTTATTGTTCCAATATGTAGCTTGCCTCAAAGAGACACAACAGTCATTGGGAGTTATTTATGAATCCATTGCCCCAGAAATAGTATCCTCACCATTATCCCTCTGATGAATTTGTGAAGAGAGTAAATGTGTCAGGGAAGGGTGGTGTGGGGGCGAAAGCAATTGAAGGACAGTTATTGGTACTGCCCTTGGAAGGGCGGGTATCAACCCAATGGGTCTATACATATCCACAGCTCTGTGGTCTCACCCATAACACAATTCTATCATCCTTCCGAATCACAGTAAGACTATAAATTCTTGTGCTTTTTCCGCATTATGAACGCAGGTACTGTGAATTGTTTGTACTGAATTACAGTTTGAACTGGTCTCTGGAAGGTTCAGTTATACTGAGTAATGAAGCACCATCATTCACATTTTTTGGTGGTGTTTATTTTAAATTGACAATTAAAAGTTATGTTTTACATTATGTTACCACTCAGGGATTCTTCTGGCTTTTTTTCTAGATTATTGAGTGAGACAATTATCTTTGTCATTTGATCCCAGTTGTGCTGCTTATAATGATAAAAGAGTTAAAAAGGCTACTCTCATCTTCAAAATGTATGGCAGATCCAGAACTGTATATTTTATCATTGTAACCCCAGCCATAATGTTTTGGTCTCTGTGACAATTGGATTTCAAAAATATTGGATTGTCATAAGAACAAGGATTAACTATAAAACTTAATTGCAGAAACCTTTGATAACTATTGATAGCTGATCATTGTAGCAGAGGGCTAAAGAACAGTAAATTAGCAACATCCAGAGGTTCGTTTGTAACTAAGGGTCGTCTGTATGTCGGGTGTTCTTAAGTAGGGGACTGCCTGTATGTACTTTTATTCATATCAAGTCTGTAGGCCATTAATGTCTGAGATGGGAATATCCCTTTAGGCTACATGCCCACTGCTGTGTTCTGTGTCATGACCTGGCCACATGATTTGCGGCAAAACACGGCCGCCATTGTAGTCTATGGATACGGGGAAGTGAGCACATTGGCCTACTATTAGGCCAATGTTAAAACCCTTAAACCAGTCTGACTTTGCACATTTTCTTTAATGAAAACTGCTTGCACATGTATTTATAAAGTGTCCATGACACATTTGTGTCATGGCTTCACTATACCCATCGCCACACAAAATTCTGCAATGAAAGGGGCGTTCCAGTGAACAGTTGGACTGTGTGCCACATTTATCCCGCAGTGTCTGACATAATTGTGTTGCATGCCCCCTGCTAAATGTGCACTCTGTTGGAACAGTGCAGGGGTTTGCCAGATTCATGAAAATGGCACAACAAATCCTGAATCAGGAGCACCCTGCACACTAAACAGGAGCACCCTACACCGTTTTTGATAAATGTGGACCAATGTGTTTCACCACAACAGGTGGCCGTGTTGAAAAGGATAAAGCAGCGCTCACCCTTCCCTTCTCCTCCTAGCTTGTGGATCACAGCACACTGCTGCTACTATGGCATTGTGCATATAACCTTAGGAACAGAGAGATGCAAGACATGTCTATTCTACTATTTATATAGGGAATATCTTGGAATTGGCTGGTTAGCAATTTCCAACTTTCAATATAAGAAATTTATGGTTCAACAACGTATTTTATTAGATCTTGTATTATAATAAAGCATTTTACATAACAGTACATGGTGTGCACTTTTCAAAAGTCTATGCATATAAGACTACTTTAGGTACATGTTTTCATATCATGTGATATGCATCTAGTTTAGCAAAAAAGATAAACAGCCACAGAATAATGGCATAACCTGCCAACAATAAACAATGTACATTAAAGGAGTACTCCCTAATGTTATTGTTTCTATGATGAAAAAAATATTAAATTTTCCAATATACTTTCTGTATCAATTCCACACAGTTTTCTAGATCTCTGCTTGCTATCTTTCTATAGAAAGCTTCTATGTTTTGTTCCAGTGGATAGAAATCTGACCATGGTCACACAGGTGCACGGCTGGTTAGACCATAGAGAGTAATCAGAGCTGTGTGATATAACGAGCCGTGCACCTGTGTGACCATGGTCAGATTTCTGTCCACTGGAAATAAACAATGAAGCTTTCTATATAATAACATCAAGCAGAGATCTAGAAAACCGTGAGGAATTGATACAGAAAGTATGTAAAATTTGTATAACTTTTTATTATTCAAACTAAATCAATTACTTGTTGAAATGGGAATACGACTTTAACAAACAACAGGACAAAATAGGTAGAGGGATCAATATGAGAAATGTATTAATCCATTTGTACCAGAAAACTGGCAATCGTTGACATAAACTATCTAAAATGCCTTGCAAGACACTTGCTTTTAAAACTGACACTTTTGAATCCTCACATTTGCTTTTAAATCTGACACTTTCCTGACTCGTACAACTAAGTGGCATGGCCTGTGACACAGGCATTGTCTTGCAGGAAAATACTGTTTTATGAATAAAAATTGGAGACAGTGTGACATGTGTTCGTTATTTTTGATATAATTCTGTAACATCTTTTGTTATAACTATAAACGTATGAATAATCATTTATCGCCGGCGATTCCATTGTCCTTCTCAAACAGGTGTGTCCTTACAATTTCGAACTCTTACTGTAATTGGACAGTGTCAGAGTTTGCTAGACAACAAACCTTAATTGGTAACACCCAGTTGTCAATTTATTCATAAATTCTATTTCAATTAACTAATAAGGATCATAGAGTGGAAACGTAAAGTCGCCTGTGACAGCATGTATGCTGGCACTAACATGCCATCAGTGCTGCATGCCCCTATTTTGGGGAGGATCAATGCTCCATTTAAAGAGTTAACGCCTCCCAACATCGTGGACGTTATACTCAAGCGGGTTTGACCCGTACCATTCCCTGAACTTCTAATGAAGTTCATATCCGCTCATCGCTACCCATAACAGATGATATTGGCAAGGATAATGGCAAGGCCATTAAACAAAAAAGCTAAAAATTTCTGCCATGAAGGCACAGTTCCAAAGTCTCGCTGCACTTACAGTAAAGAATCCCTGTCTACGAAGATGGTAGAACTGCCTCTCCTCTAGGCGTAGAGGAAACCCCCTGTCTATGGGGATAATAGAACCACCTATACTCTAGGTGTAGAGGAAACCCCCTGTCTATGGGGATAATAGAACCACCTATACTCTAGGTGTAGAGGAAACCCCCTGTCTATGGGGATGATAGAACCTCCTCTCCTCTAGGTGTAGAGGAAACCCCCTGTCTATGGGGATGATAGAACCACCTATACTCTAGGTGTAGAGGAAATCCCCTGTCTATGGGGATGATAGAACCACCTATACTCTAGGTGTAGAGGAAACCCCCTGTCTATGGGATGATAGAACCTCCTCTCCTCTAGGCGTAGAGGAAACCCCCTGTCTATGGGATGATAGAACCTCCTCTCCTCTAGGCGTAGAGGAAACCCCCTGTCTATGGAGATGGTAGAACCTCTTCTCCTCGAGGTGTAGAGGATGACCCATGTCTATGGAGATGGTAAAACTGTCTCTCCTCTAGGTGTAGAAGATGCCCCCTGTCTATGGAGATGGTAGATCCTTCTCTCATTTAGGTGTATAGGATGCCCCCTGTCTATGGTGATGGTAGAACCGCCTCTTCTCTAGGTTTAGAGGAAACTCCCTGTCTATGGTGATGGTAGAACCACCTATTCTCTAGGTGTGGAGGATACCCCCTGTCTATGGAGATGGTAGAACCACCTCTCCTCTAGGTGTAGAGGTTGCCCCCTGTCTATGGTGATGGTAGAACTGCCTCTCCTCTAGGTGTAGAGGAAACCCCCTGTCTATGGTGATGGTAGAACCACCTATCCTCTACGTGTAGAGGATGCCCCTGTCTATGGTGATGGTAGAACTGCCTCTCCTCTAGGTGTAGAGGATGCCCACTGTCTATGGTGATGGTAGAACCGCCTCTCCTCTAGTTGTAGAAGATGCCCACTGTCTATTGTGATGGTAGAACCACCTCTCCTCTAGGTGTAGAGGATGCCCCCTGTCTATGGTGATGGTAGAACCACCTATCCTCTACGTGTAGAGGATGCCCCTGTCTATGGGGATGGTAGAACTGCCTCTCCTCTAGGTGTAGAGGATGCCCACTGTCTATGGTGATGGTAGAACTGCCTATCCTCTAGGTGTAGAGGATGCCCCTGTCTATGGTGATGGTAGAACCGCCTCTCCTCTAGGTGTAGAGGATGCCCCCTGTCTATGGTGATGGTAGAACCGCCTATCCTCTAGGTGTAGAGGATCCCCCTGTCTATGGTGATGGTAGAAACGCCTCTCCTCTAGGTGTAGAGGATGCCCCCGTCATGGTGATGGTAGAACCGCCTCTCCTCTAGTTGTAGAAGATGCCCCCTGTCTATGGTGATGGTAGAACCGCCTCTCCTCTAGTTGTAGAAGATGCCCACTGTCTATTGTGATGGTAGAACTGCCTCTCCTCTAGGTGTAGAGAATACCCCCTGTCTATGGTGATGGTAGAACCGCCTCTCCTCTAGGTGTAGAGGATGCCCACTGTCTATGGTGATGGTAGAACTGCCTCTCCTCTAGGTGTAGAGGATGCCCCCTGTCTATGGAGATGGTAGAATCGCCTCTCCTCTAGACGTAGAGGATGTCCCCTGGTCCTGGCCACAGGGTATAAAAACAATCTTTGTAGAGATCCCTGTACTGAACTTTCAGATATTTGTACATAGCAATGAATTCTCCCCTCATCTAAGCTGAATAACCCCAAGTTTTATGGACATTTATTTTACATTCACCATATCAAAGTTGCTATTTTAAAACAGAAGGCTATCCAATGACCATAGAAAAATTTGTGCTAAAATAAATTGTGCAAAACATTAAATATATCAGATGTTTACAATAATTTGATACTTGATGCAAGTTACTATCAGCAATGTAATATGTGATGCTTTTCTTATTTTCTTGTGCTTGAGTCCTTTGCTTTTAACAGGAACAGTTCCAAATGCCAGTAATTGAAAGGTTGAATATAACAATTTGTAAATTGTAAATTTCCTCCCATATAAAGTTAACAGCCAGACGATGTACACAGAGCAGAAGTACACTAACACTTCTCCGAGTAGAAAATGACACCAAGTTCATTATCACCACTTGATGCTTATTGAAGTTCACAGAAAGGGGAACAGAAGTCACGCTAAGTGTAATAGAGTGTTATTTTAAATCTACAGTGATGCTGTATATGAGAAATCCATCAGGATCAGCATGAAGCATAATATAAAGCCAGTGGTATTATACCAATAGTCATTGACAGCTGTGGTGATGGTAGCAGAGTGTGACCACTGAAATGCTAATGTCTAAAATGCCTATAGATGCAAGTGACATAGCCGTCTAGATAACAAGAGCGCACTGAAGGACAAGCCACAAACCTACTGCTAGGGTCAATAGGGATCATTGAGAGGTATTTACAAGGTTTAGTTATACATCCCTGTATCCAGAACTGATCTAATTCAGCTATACGTGAGGCTAAAGTGTTACATATGCATTTAGGGATAGAAGCACAAGTATGTCAAGGTTGTAAATTTCCATGCAGACAACCTTTAAGGGGTTGTCCACTTTCATCCAATGATATGGTATGTGTAAGGAAAAGTTATACAATTTTCTAATACACTTTCTGTTTAAATCCTTGAGGTTTTCTAGATCTCTGCTTGCTGTTCTTCTATGGTTACTTCCACTGGATAGAAATCTGTCCATGATCATGTGATGTCACATAGGTGCAGGAGCCGTTATTATCACAGAGTAATCACAGCCGCGTGATACTAACATCACGTGTACATCACAAGACCATGGACAGATTTCTTTCCACTAGAAGTTAGCATAGAAGGACAGCAAGCAGAGATCTAGAAAACCACAAGGAATTGATACAGAGGAGCATATTCATCAGTGCTTCTGCGCCACGTCAGTTTGTGGCTAGCACTTAAAGTGGTATTCCCATTTCAACAAGTAATTGCTATTGTTTGAATAATGAAAAGTTATACAAATTTGCAATATACTTTCTGTGTCAATTCATCACAGTTTTCTAGATCTATGCTTGCTGTCCTGCTATAGAAAGCTTCTATGTTTGCTTCCAGTTGACAGAAATCTGACCATGGTCACACAGGTGCACGGCTCGTTATATCACAGAGAGTAATCAGAGCTGTGTGATATAGCGAGCCATGCACCTGTGTGACCATGGTTCTGTCCACTGGAAGCAAACATAGAAGCTTCCTATAGAAGGACAGCAAGCAGAGATCTAAAAAAAAATATATTGGAAACTTTTCATTATTTAAACAATAGCAATTACTTGTTGAAATGGGAATACCCCTTCAAGATTATTTACCCAAAACTAACACCTTCACGCTAGTGGGGTGTGAAGAGGTGTGAACGGGGGGGCACGGCCAGCCGGGAGTGGGCCTGCACATGGCGTTACCATCCCCGCACCAGCACACTAGCCGGCAGCATTTATTTCTATGGCAGGCAGAGCCTGGCGTAGGATAAACACTGTGCAGCACCCTGCTAAATATATATCAAGAGTCTAAAGCATCTTGATGTGTGCTCTGAAAAAATGCCGCAGCGGGGCTATGATAGATATGTGTTAGCATGTAGAATATAACATTTCTTTGGGGACAGTTCTAGAGATTTATATGTGCTCCTTAAATTAATATTTCTTTTCTAATTTGATGTTACATCATTCTTAAAACGGACTAATAATTCTCATATTTAATATCTAATAATTTGACCAAACCCGAATTTTAAAACTCTGTTCTGGTCTGGTTTATCCATTTAAATCCACTAACAAAGTCTCCAGTGGCATTTAAATTACTGTGGCTATGCGCATAACATGACAATGCATGATCCTCCCCAAAGTTGTGGCACTCTTGTCTTGTCGTCAGCGTGCTGTTACATGCATGCCCGTTGCCAATTAAATGCCACAGGTGACTTTGCTAGTGGCATTTAAAGAATGAAAGTCTCGGATCATCCAAATGTGGGAATTAATGGTAGGGGGATTGAGTTGAACCCAGACCCGGTCTGGGAAGGGAGGGGAAAAGGGGGGGGGGGCTAAAATTTGGTACGAACCGGAACTTTGAGGTTCAGGTCCGCTCAACACTATTAGGATGTTTATAACAAACAAGCTGGTTGACTGTTTCAAATATAAAACAAGTTTACATTTTTTTTTATATAATGAAATGGAAACTTAAAATTTAATTCAAGAGTTGAGCTAGCATTATAGCTGTATTACACAGCAGGGATCTAGGAATGGAACCCAGGATCAGAGTAAGTTCCAATCATGGCCCATTAACCCCTCAGATGCTTCGGAGAGTTTGTTCTGCAATGTGATGGCTCTATTGCATTGATCCTTGAGCCAACTCCAGCATTTTGCTTTGGGATTTTGTTTGTTGTAAGAATTGTATGGACAATACCAGAAAACACACATTTTCACTTGTTTTTTCATTCTGAAATCCCATATACTCCATTAAACAAAAATATATTCTATATAAAATTGGAGGTACAAAGAAGTTATATTTTTCAATTCTATTAAACCCTACAATATGGAAGGCTACCAAATCCAACAAAACAGTTTGGGCTGTGACCAAACGCTGTCCACATGGACTGCTACTTTCCAAATGTTTTTTTTTCTCCGAGTAGTAATGTACAAGTATAAATGGACATGGAATACAATTAAAGATCTATCTTACATATATGTACATCCATATAGTAATGTTCCTTTTGCATCAGACATGGTGGTATATAACATATATCCATGGTCGGCTTCTGTGCCTCAACTTTTTGGGAAAAAAGGGAAGGGGGGTGGGTTGAGAGACACTTCAAGACTGTTTTTAACTTTGCATGGCCAATAAATGGGCTGGTATTGGGTTTTTAGGTCCTGTGTAAGGTCTCACATACTGGAATGGCTCTCTGTATTATAAAAGTTCATTGTAGGCGAAGTGTCCAATGAGAAAACAACATGGGAGGGGCAACATAATCATATAACTGCAACAAAAGTAACAGGAATAAAGAATATACATAAACCCAGTAAAGGGGAATTCCAACTAATACATGGACTGCTATATACATGAAAGAACTTCCACCTGAGAGAAAAGTAGAACTCTATTCTTCACTGTGTGGACAAAGAGCGGTTTTCAGGATTCATTTATCATAAATACGGAAAACTATGAGTTGATTTTAGGAAGCTCATTGTCATTTTATACATTTTCACTCTACTAAGTTGCTTTATAAAACAAACATAGACATTTTGCCTAAAAGTTTTCTTTTTGCAGTCTCTGCAAAATACTTTTTGTGCCGAATCATCATGTAGGATCCGAATATGTCTATAATTGAGCATTGTGGAGCTGCACAGTAACAACGGGATTATGCTCAAAAGCAGTGGGATATTTTTCTGCATATTGAGATATGGAGTGTAGATTCATATTCCACAGCACCTGTTCTTGTCCGATCAATATAAAAAAAAGTTCTCAGTCTTTTTTGTTCTAGTCTTCAAATTTGATTATTGTAAAAAACAAAAAACAAGTGAAGTGATTAGAAATCTACAGTACTTCTTAAAATTCTAGCTATGCACAAATGTATTATTTTTCATCCATTTTTATAAAAGAAAAAAGATAGCATATCTTAGAAAGTCTCGCTCTCTGACTCGCACTTAGCGAAATTATGGAATAATAAGTTATTATGGAATTATGGTATATGAGTCTGTGCCAACCCTGTAACGAGGGATGCAATAAAGGTTAGAAAGCAGCTAATGCTGGATAGGAATCTGCTAGAAGCGCCGTCTCCCTCAATGCCAGCTAGCCTTACACCTCTCCTATTTATTCCCTAATAGAGGTCACACACCTCAACTGCGGAACCGATGGTCAGGCACAACACTAAAGTCCCTTCATAGGACCGCAGTTGCCAATCTTGAGAGTCACATGGAGTATACCGATATTCCATTACACTTCCTACAACAGGAAGATAACCATGCTACAACCATGCTGTACTCCGTAAGTGCTAATCCATTCTAGCTGACCAAACATGGTTGCTTCTTAAGGAAGCGCTCCCAAAAGGAGTTATTTTGCTTCTGAATGATTTTATAATCAATATGAACATAGCAGCTAAACCGGCATATATATTGGGGTGGGAAGAGCTCAAAACAACCTTTACAGAAGCACAGATAGTAGTCAGGGGTTCAGGGGAATTCCTATTAAAAGGTGGTACAATACGCCACCATAATGAAAAAGAAAGGGTTAGCTACCTCTGGTTGCTGTTGGCGCTGTGGGAGTGGTCAAAGGACATTAGGGCACATACTGTGGTCTTGCTCTTCTATTCATAATTATCGGGCTATAGTGAAGGATAAAATATCCCTAATCCTGGGGAAGAAAATTAGTCTCACACCTGAATCCGTACTTCTGTAATTACGCAAGAAAACATGGAAACCCCATAGAAAGGATTTGGTCACACATTTAATCCATGCTGCAAAACTAGTAATTTTGTCAAAATGGCTTTAAAAGGAACCACCAAACGAAGGAATAGGTTGAGAGAATGGACCAAATCCATAGAAAGGTGGAGTTGGTGAGCTGGAAATCTAGGACATATCACCAATTTGTTTTAATCTGGGAACCATGGAAAACTTTAAAAAAAAAGTTATTTCAAATGATAATCCAGCAAGAAGGTCATTTCTGGACAAAAGGCTTTATGTGAATTTGAATGTCCCCTAGGCGTTGCATGTGGAAGTGCAAGATACTAAACGGAACATGATGGCTTATTGTTCTAGTTGTTTGAAATGGTTTTCAATTCCCCAAGCACCCCTTCCACTTGAGCCTTCCCCTTTCCCCCAACCTCCCTGTTTTATAATCAGCGCAAAGTTTATGAGAAGGCATTATATAATCAGGAAGTTAACTCTCCCTTTTGTAGTTTTGGAATGTGGAATATAAAGCAATGTTTGTAGTTCATTGATATAAATAGGACTGAGCTATAATGCTAGGTAAACCTTTACAAGATACAGCACTCTGTGTCGTAGAACATTTTTTAATGTTGCATTTTTTAGCTGATTGTCAGGGTTGCCAAGAAGTCAGGTTGGGCACAAGAGAAAAGCAGGATAGCCGGCCACTGAGAATGCTGTTGATATAGAAGAAGATGCCTCATTTAAGGTAGCACTGAAGTCATAGTTTTACGTTTCCCACCCTTTATATTCTTTATCCGGAATCGGCAGTGGAGGATGCAGGGCCTTAAAGACTAACCTGAAAAGATGACCTGTAAAGGCAATCTTGATCAAGAAACCGATTTCCTTTCTAACCTTTATCATTGGCCTCTTACCTAGCCAAACAAATCCAATACAATATACTGATGAGAAGTAATGACATTAAGAAAGCGTGGTCTACAGTTGGTTGTCTATTAGTTTAGTAAGAGCCTATTATCCCATATTATGACACTAAGGTCATTGAAAGTCAAATATTAAAGTTGCTTTAGTGACACTGGAGACATGGTGAAGATTAATTAAATAATTCTCCCGCTACTCTTTAGCTTTCATCTTTTTCCATGCGCCAAGCCATTTTGGGCAGGGCGGGTGGTATTCAAGAATGGGCATGATCATCTAACCCACTGGATTTACTAGAGTCTCTGTATAGCAGAAATCTCCAGAGCTAGACACTAGAACATGGGCGGGATGGAGAGGGGGGGATTTTAAGACTGCTATGGAAAACCCTAGTCTTAATAAATTCCTCTCCATAGTTTTATTATGTAAGATTTAGTAGAATGACAAGTTGGACCAACACCAATGAAAGTAATGTGAATTATGTGTTATAATTTGGAACACTGGAAGTTACATAAGAAGAGTGAAATCATGTAAAATTATCCAATTAATGTTTTCCCACCAATTATCTTTTCTATTGAACTTTGCAATTGATTCTTAATCCATTTACTTTAGAAAAAAAAAGTTACATAACAAAGTTGTACAAAATTTGTCTTTGTATTTGGAATTTTAACTAAAAAAAATAGGTGGGAATTGTGAGGCAGAAATCATAATGTAGCGCTCGCCTAAAGAAATGCTCCTGATGCCTGATTTACTGTCATCAGTGTTTTTTTCCACTAGACCTTCATTAATAACACACTCAAAAGAGCCACATCATAGTCTAATCAGCAGTTTAGAGTGGGCTTTTAGCATTTTCTGGATGCAACAGGCACATAACAGCATATCACAAATCAACCAAGCGGATTATCTGAATGTCACAGACCAGTAACTGCATCAAATTATACAGCGCACAGACTGAGATGTGAAATCTTACAGGTATTGAAGTGTTTGGATGGATGAAAATAAAACACAAATCATTAGGCATGAAAAGGGAAGATACAGGTTACTCGTGTTTTTTGTTTTAACTAGGAAACAACAATAAAAAAAAAACAAAGCCCAGTAATCGTTGGTGTTTTACACGAGATGGAAAAAAAAATACAAATTGTTGTAGCAAAATAATCACATTGCTGATGCATATTTCTTAGAATCCCTGCTTTTATATCTTCCATTTATTATTTGATTGAATGGATTTTTAGGGGAAGTCAATTTTTGCAACCAATTTATGTTATCGTCCCAAAGCCTCTAAATTTACAATGAAAGTAAAGCCACTACAAATCGAGCCAATTAAAAATCCCCTGTTCATTCATATTTATATGTAAGGTTATAGAAAGTCTCCCCTCCTTCAGATCGGCTCACTGTTAGATATGTTCCTAGATTCATATAAGCATATTCTGGCGCAATGAGCACAAGCATATGATGTACCCCTTACCCTCCTGCATGCCAGATAGTATGAGGGAGCTCTGGCCTCTGATGTAGCCAGCAGGTGGCCGCATTCATTGGTAATTATAAGCCAGGCAGGGAGCTTTAACCAGTGCCCGTTTCAGACTAAATGGGTGCAGGCTATGGTTCGTGTGCTGGCGTGGGGGCAAGAACGTTTATATAACTACCCCGCCTTTTTCCTTTTGTTTACATATCCTTCTCTGGATTTTCATCCAGCTCGGAGTCAGTTGCTGCAACAATTTCTTCCTATACACATTTTCTGTAGGTTTTTTTGCACAACCTCAGGCTCGGCTATCTCTCTTAAAACATTTTTCCCCTACTATAATCAAACTTAAATATCTGGGACACATAATGTGTTTGGGACGTATAATATTTAGGACTCAAACATTGAGGTTCAGTTCTGCTGGGTCTAAATTGTGGGTGTGGTGCTCGAGTTTACCCACAATGGTATCACCCAACATTGGTGTTGGCACTGGTGTTAATCGTTTTAAATGCCATTAACAATGATGTCATGGGGAGCGACAATACTAGGGAAAATGGTGGTGGATACCCAAAAAATGTTGCCAGCAAAGCCACTGGTGGCATTTAATTTGTGTGCACCAAATTAAATCATCGCTCCCTCAATGAATGCGGGTGTTCACGCTGGCTGTTCCGGTGGTTGTTTTTATGTGTGGTTTGGAATTTTTATTCAAAGTTCCACCTAACTCGATGAACCCAGATGGGTCTGCTCCTCACTAGTGTGATAGTGGATATCTAGTACACAAGAATTAGCTCTGATGTGGGCACTGAACAGAATGAATAAGTATATTGTAGTTTATTGAGTTTTCCCATTAGAAGTATAATTGAGCTTATTTATAAATCATGGAAAGTAGCTAAAGGGAATAAGAAATTCTGCTTTGCTTTGTAACTGTACAATTAAGGAGTATGGGGACCGATTGTGCTTAAATATAGTGAATGTTTTATTTAAATTGAGTTTTTCCTGCTAAACATGGAGAATGTTCATTAAATGCGTTTCTGTTGATAATTCACTCTTGGCTTATAACATTGATCCGTAAATTATTTATTCTTAAGGTGTTTCTCTTGTATTTTCAGCTAAAGTAAATGAATCAAGTTGACGGTCGTCTGAGTCATTTTCATGAACTCGCTAATTATTTTATTTATGACAGGAATAGATTATTATTGAAAAAGAAAAATAATCCAAAGGGAAACCTTAGACAGCCAGTCCTTAGTCATACTTATCGGAGGAGAGCAGCAGACTGGCTCAGGAGGATAATAATGCACAAAGAGAGAACAGGGAAGGGGAAGCGTTAAGGTAATTTGCAGGCTGTAAAATCCTGTTATATTACCTACATAAACATATGTAGGTCTCTATTGTACATGTATATCAGCCAAATATCCGTTCCTGCTTGGTGAGAAGAATGACAATGTTGGCTGCGTTATTGAAATACCTTGTACCTTATGTACATCAGGAACAATATTTCTGACCATTGATAAGTCTTTATTCTGCTTTTTTTTTGCAGTTTCTCTGTAAACTCTGCCTCTGGAGGGTAGAAAGTAGATGCTATGAAGTTTCCCATAAATACAGTAGCGTAAAATGAGATATCAGTGAATCGTTCTTTAGCTCACTCACTCAGAGGTACCAGCCAGATTAAACTATAGATGGACTATAAAATATAGACATTACAGAGAAGTAATGAACAGTATTAGACTAAAGTACTGTACTAATAAACTCATTATTAGCTCCACCAGGCTTTTCCAAGTCCAGCTTCAATCCTGGAATATAAGTGAATGCTACTGCTGCTACTAACAACACAAACAAAGGAATAGACCTCCAGTATTGCTACCAAACATTATCTACAGCTTAGTATGAACAAAAGTATAGGCAGTTACTGAGTTACGTAATTTATGTAATTTATCAGCATACAGAAAGCTTCACCAGAGGTCATAGTGGACAGAAAGGTCCATTTGTAACTAGTGGTCAACTGTAAATCGAGTGTCCTTAAATCGGAGACTGTCTATGCTGGTAACAATAAATCTTAATTGCAGATACCTTTGATAACTGTTATAGCTCTTTATTTGTAGCCTAAGGCTAAAGTACAGTAAATTACCACAACAAATAGTAACTAGAGGTCATCTGTAAGTCGGGTGTTCTTAAGTAGGGGACCGCCTATACTTGAACCCAAGTTACAGTTTGCTATTATTCTCTGTTTGTATCTACATTTCAGGTGTTTTTTTTAAATTTTGGTATGCATTTAAGGTACCTAAATAAATTACTCTATATCAGATTGGTGATACACCCTACACCCACAAAGATCAGATCTTCTCAGCAGCTTATTAAAAGAACAGGAAGCAGAGAGCACTGTTCTCTGTTTAGTGGTCACACAATGTTACTGCACATCAGCTCTGATTCAATTGAATGGTAGCTAATCTGCAGTGATTCAATTCAGCCACTACAATGACAATGACCCTCTCTTCTTCTCAAAACAGCTAATCTATGTGGGGGATGGATGTGGAATCTGCATCATTATCAAATAGATGACCAATCCTTTGGACGCTGTGGTCATTAACCAGTTATTTACTTCAATGCAATGTATATGGAATGTACAGCAGTAAGGGCTGTATTCAGTGGGCTCACGGGCTGAGCACTCCCCATATGCAATGGGTGTTATATGTATTATACAGCTGACACTTGCTTCTGACTGGCGTGGTTAGTGCTAGAACCTAACATGGCTTTATGTTTGTGCTGCTGTCTTGGGTGTCCAATTGGTGCCCCTGTGACATCATTGGAGTGCTCCAGTTGCCATGACATCTGGAAGCCTGTCCCATAGCTGTCATTTGGAATTCTGTATTACATTCTACTGAGGGAAGCATATTGTAAGAGCGGTCAGAACCCCTTGGGTTAAAGTACCTTAGGGGAACCTTAAATTATGGTAAAAAGATTATTAGAAAATATTAAAAAGTGTATAAAAATTCAAATCAACCTTCTTTCTCTAGAACACATATAAAATAAATATCTAAAATCATAAACAAGTTAGATTTTGCTGCATCCCAAAATGACCAATCTATAAAAAATATAAAAACGATTTGTGGTGGTGAACTCCATGACAGTAAATAGCACCCAAATAGCCACTTTCTTGTAATTCTTGTCATAAAAATCCCCAGAATATGCCAAAATTAGGAATTTTTTTCCTACAAAAGATTTGTTAAATCTGTGTCAGGCTTTTGCAGTTTCTTCTGTAAGGCTGAGAAGACAACAAATTTCATATGATTCAGTTTGCAGTCTAACAAGTGCTCTAGTGTCTGACTGCTGGTTAAAACTACCTCACCTGGGGGCTCTGAGAACCTTTCATCAACCCTGAACCAGAAACGCTTAACATGCTCGCATTCTCAGAGCTTTGTCCATCTTACCTGGAGCATATCATATTTTAATAAAAATGCTGTGTGTTCTATACTCTTTGCTGTGTTGCTACTTTTTTATTTCTGTGTCTCCAATATTTGGCACTTGACTATGGTACCTGACTATTCTTTGTATCTGTGATTTTGTGTCTGATTAGCTACCTCTGCTGTTACCCGGATTGGTGACCTCCCCTTTGTGTTATTTGCTTGTCTATTTTATTTCATGTCCAAACTACCATCTTTGTAGTTGTCCCATATGACATAGGATACACTGAGACAAGCAGGGAGGGCTGTTAGTGGCAGACGTTTTAGGATGAACCCACATTTTAAAATCCTGTTTGGGTCCATGTTCAGTTACTTCATTGGCAGTGAAAATCCTCCCCAACCTGTGGCACTCTGCCACAGGTTGGTTAGTGCTGGCACATACCCACTATGATTTATATTTTGGCCAGAGGCACTTAAAGAGTTGACGCTGGCATTAATGGTGGTGTGTGTGTGTGTGGTGGGGGGGATTGTTGAATTGAGATTTTGAATTGAGAGTTATAACCATTGTGGACTTCTGTTTTCATACTCAATCTATGGAGCAGTCTAATGCACAGAGAAATGTAACAGTATTAAGAATTGACCCCAGTGATCTTGGAACTATTATCCTGGGATTAAAAATATCACAGTCCTGCAACTACCAACTACCATAAGGTGTGGATACATAGCTATCCAGGGCTGTTTACTCACACTGTTTGAGGTTTGCACAGTAAAAACAGTGGAACAATGCTGAAGTGAATGTTTGTCAAGTTTAAAATTAACAACATGTGGGCATCTTAAAATCAAACTAAAAATGGTGATATTTTAATTTATTAAACTGTTTATACAAACAAATAGTAACCTTAATTCTAATAATTCTCTATTCAGTAAGCTGTTATCTATGGATCCCATAAAGACATTGGGGCATATTTATCAGGACCTTTGCGCCACGCCAGCTAGCTTATTGATAGCTCTTGCGATTATTTGCCAGAGGGGCGTGAAGGGGGGCGCGGCCGGCCGAGCAGAGGGCGCGGCCGGTTGGGAGTGGGCCGGTGCTGGGCGTTACTGTCCATGCGACACTCACTGCCTCACTGCATACGTGAAAAGTCGCCTGGCATACTATAAACGCTGCGCTGCCGGCAGCCCCGATACATCAAGAGGCGGAAGCGCCAGCGTATCATAAATATCCCCCATACTGTTTTCCATTAAAATATTTTTGTATAAGGTATTGTTATACTGGTTATACAGGTTATAGTATGCAATGCCAAATCAGGAAACATGTACTAAAGAGCAAATCGAAACGTGTAACAAGCCAGAAGCAGATAGCCCCCTTAGTCCCTGTGTAGTGACGATTGCTTAGCTTCTGTTAAAGTGAATGAGAAATGTGTTGCAACACATCTTTATGGCCAGTATGAAGTGTATGGCTACAAAGCATCTGATCAGTGTGATAGTTGGTTGTCAGACCTCTATTGGTCTCATATTCATGATTTATTTTAATGATAAACCATGAAGGGATGGATGAAAAAACAAGAGCTATTACTATTCTTAAAAGTTTCTTGTCCTTGATATCAATATTTAATAGGAACAGCAAAGTAAACAAATACGGCAATCAAAAATGAAGATGATATCCTATGGGTAAAATAACTTTAATGGTGAATATTAATTTTAAAATAAGTAACCAACTTGCATAGTAAATATTTAGTGGTTGAGTCATGTTCCTTTGCCATAATTTCTTCGCTCAAGAGCTTTACGTCCCAATGACATGAGTAGTGTTGAGAAGACCTTTACAGGTTGGGGTTTATCGATTTCTGGCTGAAGTCAAGGTTCAGGTTTAGGGGATCCAACCCACAATGTTCAACATGGACCCAAACATTCAGGATAGCTCCATGCTAGACATGAGTAAATTTGGTCTATTGAGGGCTGGGTGACCCTCTATTTTTTAAAGGATTAAATCAAAATTAAGAAATAATATTTTTCATCTGCAGTATAGACATTTAAGTATTAGTTAATTAACAGGTTGTATTATGTGTTGTAATAGAGGTAGTTGGGAGGTTTAGAATGTGGATTAAATAGGTAATTTGCCACTTTGGTTTATTTTCTAATCTATTCCTACCGATCTTTGCATGCATTGCTATAGTGGCTGAGGGTACAATTAATTGTGTCATGTATAAGTGTTAGGACAACCCTATATAGCTTGAGAAACTAGCAGCATAAAAGATAGAAAGAGAGATAGACAGATAGATAGAAGATATATAGATTAGTTTGACTTTTTGCAAGTGATTGGTGATAACTTTTAATCTTATATTCTACTTAAAATACAACTATGAAAAACAGGCTGCCACTACTGATTCCAAATCAGGGGACAAATTCAATATTAGGTTTTAATTTATTTATTTAATGCAAAGTGGTGTGATTTGGATCTCCAGTATTCTAGAACAATGTCAAATTAAAGCTGCCGATTTCTGCCAGTACCCCCAACTATTTAATGTGTATGGTGATGTCTTCCAAAATCAGAAATTTTGTATTTAACATGTCTGATCCTTTAGTTATCATATAATTTAAGCCACAGAAGTGTTCTGCAGATTGTACCCTTTCCCTGTTGAGAGGGACACCCAAGAGCCGAGTGGGATTACAGATGTCAGCTATGTAAATCTATGGTTCAGATTGCTAAAGCGTGTGCTAACCTATCTTGGATTTTACATTTTGCACATTATACTGGTGTTATAAATGGAGATGACATATTTCATATTGATTTAATTTCAGATTTATACGTCAAGTTATAAAATATTATATCTGATTAAACGTGTGGGCATTTATTTTCACATCGCTGATGATACTGGAAGTTTTATTTCATCCAAGTGTTAGAGCAGCTGGCAGATTGTCATCTAAATAATATGCAAGTAATATTCTATGCATGACTCTTAACTCAATCACATACTAATACAAAATATCCTTTTGTTTAAGGATGTAAATCAGAAGCTGCAAGAAGACAACCAAGAACTCCGAGACCTATGTTGCTTCTTGGATGATGACAGACAAAAGGGAAAACGGATTTCAAGAGAATGGCAGAGATTGGGAAGATTTACTTCTGGCATAATGCAAAAAGAAGTTACTATATACCTGCAAAAATTAAAGGAGCTTGAAGTTAGACAAGAAGAAGTGGTAAAAGAAAACCTTGAATTGAAAGAACTTTGTTTTTTGTTAGATGATGACAAAATTGTAGTTGCTGGTAGTCGCAGTTCTATCGACAGTCAAAATAGCCTCTGTCAGTTGCATACAACAACCAGTACTTTCCTACGAGATGTTGGTGATGGAAGCAGCACATCCAGTGCAGGTAGTACGGATAGTCCAGACCATCATAAGCAAAACTCTACCAACAGTC
The DNA here is from genome assembly GCA_019512145.1 of Engystomops pustulosus. Lineage (NCBI taxonomy): Eukaryota > Metazoa > Chordata > Amphibia > Anura > Leptodactylidae > Engystomops > Engystomops pustulosus. The sequence continues at coordinate 14,749 of WNYA01001682.1, read as the reverse complement.
CGGAACACCTTCAAAAAGGCAAAAGTGAAGGAAGTCCTGAACACCAGAAACATGGAAGTGCCAGCCCGGAACATCTTCAAAAGCCTAGGAGTTCAGCAAGCCCTGACCATCAGAAACATCTGAAAAGTGCCAGTCCAGAGCATCATAAAAGTGTGGGTAAAAGTAGTCCTGAGCCACAAAGGCATTCTTGTAGTAGCCCAGAAAATCTACAAAAACAAATATTAAGTAGTAGTCCTGAACATTTTAAAAAGCATAGGCCTGGTGGTAGTCCAGATTACCAAAAGCTCAGTGGCAGCCCAGAACATCTCCAAAAACATACATTAAGTGGAAACTCAGAACATCTTCAAAAAGCAAGGGGCAGTAGCCCTGAGCATCTCAGACATTTTGGAGGTAGCCCAGAACATCTCAAACTTTTGAGTGGGAGCAGCAGGGAAGGCACCTTAAGGAGACAAGTAGCAGATGAAATGTCATCTCATCACAGAAGTGTGTACAATGGAATGAATGGTGGGTGGACAAGCCTACTGAAATCCCCATTTTCTTAAATGGAGCTTTCTGCATGTGTTATAAAACCAGAATATACATGATACATACATGTGAACATTTCATGAATGCATGTCTTAGCTTAAATAAAACTGTATACTAATAATGGCCAGGCATATCAGAATTGGACATGTACTGTACAAAAAACTATGTACACCTTTTCTAGACTTTGGTAAACTCGTATTAGGACAATTCTGAACATATCTGGCCACTATGAAATCTGAACATCTACACTTGTCACTAAATTATTGCTTTTAATACAAACATACACGATTAGTATAACTCATTGAATCCCTCGTTACAATAACTTGAAACCTCTTTGACGTACAAATGTATGTTTTTTTTTACAATATATTGTTTTTATGTATGTGGATATAAACAGTATCTATGAATGTATGCTTTACGTAAAGTAAGAACAGCCGTTGTTTTATGTTATTGAATTTTTTGCATACTTATTAATATTTCAATTATATTTTATATGTTTTCATTATTTTCAATATTTAAAATAAGATGCAGATATTGTCTATAGACCACGTTCATATACATTTTACAAATTGTGGCAGATGATGTTGTTTATGCTAAGATTAGAGCACATTTTCCCTATATTTTTCAATACCGGCTTGGCAGGTGCCTTTACACAGATCATCTGTATCATTAATTACCTACGGCTTAATGGGCTTAGAGAGTTTCATTGCAAATGAGCTCATATTTGAAGGCATTTTCATTTAAAATAGAAAAATCACCTATAAATTTAAGATAAAACCATGTACATGTTGCCTAATAGATGCAGAATATCAAATTTAGAGTTTCGGGTGGGTTTATCCTTGTACTACTTTTTGAAACTTTTTTGTCTCAGTTGAGACAAAAAAAGTCTTAACCAAGACAAAAAGGCTCAAAAAGTAGTACAAGAAACCCAGACAATGTGGTGAAAAATCCCCCCTTGTTTGATCCCACCTTAACATTCTTTGAATTGTACACATTCTCCCCAGAAAACCAATACTAATAATTCCCTGTCACTATAAAAAAATGAAGGCAGAAATAACATTTGACTGTTTCCTTGAAATAGAGAAAAATACATTTTACCACTTTTACAAGAAAAGGTCATCCAAATGGCTTTTATTTGGTGCTGATTTTATTTTCAGGAGGAATGCTTTTTTAAAAGTTTAATTGCCCACATCCCCAAATGAATGTTTAATAAGATTCCAAATATTATTTGCAATTATCATTAATATCAAAATCTTGATTATTAATTTTGTTTGGTATTAGAAAAACAAGCACTTTGGAGGAGATTTATCAATCTGTCTACGACAAACTGGAGAAATTTGCACCTGGATTGCTAAGCGCCACATTTACTAAAGGTTTTAAATCAAATCAATAGGCTGTTTTTTATCTGGGCATGTCCTTGGTAAAAGGGGGTGTGTCTGCGCCAGAATATTCAATATTATGGCACAGCAAACTAGACCAACTAATAGGAGGTGTAAAGTATAATTCTCAAGTATTTTACTGCACCAGATTATTCATCCAGCATTAAACACAGGGATCAATCTGGCGCAGCAGAAAACTGTACTTCTACTCTGCACTGGTCTAAAGACCCACACATTAATAAATTTGTTAATAAATGCTGTTTATAGTAGTGATGTGTCGTTCACGAATGAGCCGACTCTTTTTCATGAATGACGGGAGCCGGCTCCGCTCAGTGAGCCGAAGGCTAAATTAACAACGCCCCTTACAGGCTCACCACGCCCCTCCAGAAGAGCCTTCTCTTCTTAGTGAGCGGAGTCTAATGAGCCAGCTCACTAAGAAGAGCAGTAATTCTCATCACTGGTCTATAGCTCTATTTGCTGAACTCCAATACCAAAGTCTAAGCTATTAAAAGGTATGACAAAGTTGTAGGTATTTTTTTTTTACATTTCTAAAACTATTAATTTTAGAAAGCATGGCAGTTGTTTTATTTGACCTCATTAGTGACAGTCATTTTGATGTAAGAGTTACATTTGGAAAAATCTGTGGGCCATAGAGTAGGCATGTGTTCACACACTCCCTGCACAGGTGGAAAATTAAACGAGAAAGCCAGGAAGCAATTCCTAATCCAGGGTAGTGGCAGACAAAGAACACTCCTATGTTCACACCTCTATGTGGATTTTCCATACACTTAGAAGTTCCAATCATGTAACTTGCCCAAATCCACTAGGTAGAAGTTGCCCTGGAAGAAGCCGAAAGTGGGCGAAACCCTAGGTCGTGCTAGGATTGTTTGGCGTGTTGAACACATGTTTTAATTATAGTCCTTTTAAAAAAATACTTTTGTGAGAATAATTTTAAAGAGTGATATTAAAATACCCTTGGATAATCTACACTATGGTGTTGCCTATGTTCTCTACCTAGTGGATTTGGGCGAGTTACATGATTGGAACATCTAAGTGTATAAACAATCCACACAGAGGTGTGAACATAGGAGTGTTCTTTGTCTGCCACTACCCTGGATTAGGAATTGTTTCCTGGCTTTCTCGTTTGATTTTCCACCTGTGCAGCGAGTGAAGGAGTTCTACGAGCGCAACAACCAATAGAAGGATCTACAGAAAAGAGTTTTACCGGGGCGCTCTTGCGGGATGCTGCTCCTCTTGTGAGTAAGATTGTGAAAAATTTTTAATGGGTTCACACACGCTTGTATTTAAATGGAGTGACAACCTTATGGAGGGGCTTACAACTTTATTATTTTGTGGGCATTGCTCACAGAAACAGTTTGAAATCAGTTTACCCTACCTATAGTAAAATAGACAGCTCCTGCTGTTCCCCGCAACGATTATTTTCCAGGGACTCTCATTGTTACAGTTGACCAATGTCTGCAATAATCACTAATCTAATACATACCAGCCATAAGATTTATGCTGTGTAGGTCCCTGTAGGACTGACTCGAAGTTATCAAGGCATTGACTCCATAAGAATTCTGATCTCTCCTGTTGTAAAATATCAGGCACCAAAAGTTAGAGGCAAATCCTTAAAAATCTGTAAGGAATGAGTATGAGCCATCTTGTATCAGATTTGTTTTCCTTGGAGACTTGATGGAGAATTTTAGGTTGTATTTTTCTATATTTATTTATTTATTTGAATTTGCACTGAATTGGTTTTCGGGTTACAAGTCTCATGCACATAACAAAGCCTAGAAGCCAACTGGAGTGTAAGTACTTTGTTATTTTATGAAATTTGAGGCAAAAAATAATTATACAAATAATGAATAATTATATCATTATTACCTCGCAAACCCCCTGAACATGATTAAATTAAATTTTTTCATCAAATAATTTCTGAGCAGTTTTTGCAAACTAGCAAGGTGCATTATCCTGTTGTTAAAGGCCATTAGTCAATACTGTAGTCATGTATTATAGGAGTGTACTTGCTACCATGTTCAGCTTTGTGGTACATGCCAAAGTAACATACACTTTTATGTCAGGAACCAACATATTGCAGCAGGACACTATCCAGAGAATCACAATCAGTATCCCATTTGTTTTCCAAGCATTTAAAGGTTCAAAAATTATGAAAATGTGATTCTCCAGATCAGGTCAACAAATTACATTTCCCCATTTCTTCTTTTCACTTTCCCAATAATTAGTCAGTGGTTATAAATTGAGGCTTATATATTGGTGTATATTTATTCCATTACCTGTGTGTCACTTTGGTATCATCTCTTGTAAAACCAGGGCTGCCAACTACCTTTAGACTACTGGACAGTCTGTAAAACTGTGTTTTATCTAGTAATAACAATGAAGAATACAATAGAGAACTTTCACTGTCTGTGGGACAAGATTGATGCGTGTTTGACTCTGGAAATGCATTTATGGGTGATTATAATTGTAAATAATGAGCTGAACTGGATCAATGTGTCTATTTTTAGGCTAAAAAACTGTGTTACTGTAAATATAGTCGGTAAACGCTGCTAATGTGTTCATATAAGTATCCTGGACTATAGTTGTATGTCACGTATTATCTTCATCATGATTTCCTAATATTCTATAAAAAGGTAACCTAGCTGTTATTTATGGATTTGTTGACTAAAAAAAATGGGAAAATTTTACTCGGCAACTCTGTATGAAAGGAACAGAAGCAGAAATGTCAGCATGCCGTCTAGAGTAGATTTTATTCTGCCATTTCACAGAGACGCTCTGGCTCTAATATTTGTAAGAGACTCACTGTCGGAAGCCAGTGTTGCCTCTGTGAACGGTGTGGCACAATAAAAGCCACATTGGATGGCGTGTTTTTATTCCTTTCTTTTGATTGTAATTGAAGATTTTGGACTGTCCTCTACCGATTGTCTGAGATGAAACTTGACAGTTAATATTCTACTTTGTTAAGGAGCGGTGATGTCTTGTTTCCCGGTTGGTGTTTATCATGTAATATGATATCATGGTATTAGTCATCTTTGTCTGATATCACATTTGCTTCATGTTATGGCTTTTGTTACACGTCCGGCTCTGATACATGATTTACAGTATATTACAATTATTCCCAGCAATGCGTTTAATAATAGGTATGAATACTTTCTTACATTTGGATGTGTAAATTAAGAACAGTCCTTGGTATCGCTTCTTTCACACTTTCCTTGGCTCTCTCATACAATTAGCAGGTATTTTCTGCAGTTTGGTATCTCCTTCATGGGGTGAGGTTTTTCAAAGTGTTATGTTTCTCTATTGGTGAAAGATTTCTTTATTCTAATTTTACCTAGTTCATGCAAAAAATGTGATAATAAACTGTTTAGAGGTCTGTTTATTGTGTAGGAACAGGAACCTAAACATTTTATTCCCTTCGAGCCATTTTATTGAACCTATCAATGTAACATGTGTGGAGTAGTACATGTATGCAGTGAAAAAGAATAGTTAAAGAGATGTAAAATTGAAACAAGAATTATTCCTTGGCTCGAGGATCCCTGATCACAACAATAAGGGGCCTTACTCTACGCATTTAAAGTATAACTAAACCTTTGAAGCTATTTTTTAGTGTGCAAGATAATAGTAAACTATAAAATAAAGTAATATATTTCATTAAGTAACATAGCTGCTCTGCACCTTTATTCTTCTTCTTTCTCCTGCAGTGGACAGTGTATCTGAAAGCCTTTTGAGGTCATTTCACTTGAGACAGATAAGGAGGCTAATGGTTAACTCTTTCCATAGCTAATGATTAATTTGTGGTCATGCATATCTATTGTCTCTCCATTGAACTGTATTAGTCTGTTTTAGTAAATGGATAATATACATTATTTGAGGGTAGATTTTTTTTTGTTAAAAATTAACATTTAATTGTATAAGATTTAAAATATCTGGCATATATTAATTTTTTCCTGTGTTTAAATTGAAATGCAGTGTAGATTTTGAACCTGAGCATAACCATATGCTTGAGGAGTTGTTTGAAGAATCCACTTCAGAATGGCAGTTGGTCTTAGTTTTTCTTGCTAATAATTTAGATACTATAACAAATCATAACAGATAGCATTATAAGTCAGTTTGTTGGCGAATGTTATTATTGATGGTTATGGTTATTGACTGTGATTACTCATGGATTCGACAGAATTAGTAAATGTATATGATAGAAAGTAATAGATATGCTCTTTTCTTTGTACAAGGGGAAGAAGGGCTGATGTGTCCCCATCACCTAAAATTATTAATATCATTATAATTATTAAATATATGGTGCTATACTTAGTAAGGGGTTTACATGTAAAATTGCATATGTGGTTAATGAATGATGTGTAATCTTATATCATGAGTTGACCTTTTTCTTTTATAATAATATTTATTAGTCCACAAGTCTGTATACTACAGTTTGCCAGTGGCTTACATTCCTCTCCCTATACAGAACACATGCACGCCCAGTCCAGGGTGCGTGTGTAAGTGTGAGAGGTCGGAAACTGAACAAACAAAGCACTTGTGACAGTGTGGGATCACCCCCAGCCTATATTTAGTTTAAGCTACAATTCAGTTGGACAGGAACAAGAATATTGATCACTAACAGCTCAGTGATTGGACCAATGCCAAACTTCAATATCAATATCTCAGCATCCAACATTATACCCTAGAAACAGAGGATTGTATGGAATATTAGAAATAACTACTGTTTATTTTTATTCTTTGACATTTCATTTAGTTAATTCGTGCTGCCCCTTTGATGTCTGAATTTAACATATTTCCACTTAAAGGCCATTTTTAGATCAATACAGGAAAGTAATTTGCTTTCTTAGAATTATCTGAAATTTCTCTTCTTCCGAAGAAGCTCCTTTATGAAAATATGCAAATGCGATTCATATTCAAATTTTCCAGTATGATGTGCGTGACAACCGTGTGAGATAACCGTGTATCTTTACACCTTGCTGTGCTGGAGAGCCGTGTTTTATCCAAGTGGTTTATTATAAATCGTGTGTTTCTTATCTCTGGTTTCACGGTAAGCTTTGATATCTCTGTCATAGTGTGATATCAAAGTGTTTTAGATCAACTTGTCATTCCCAGCTGGAATTATTAGAGAGAAAGGAAAGAAACAAAATTGGTGACTAATGCTACCTGCCAGACAGATGTGAATGTGAGGTTTATAGGAAGAATCATAAGAAATAAAAATGATTTGTTTTACTGGTGGAGCAGCTCATACATTATAGCTCCCAGTAGGGTTGAGGGTTATTATATATTTAAAGGTTTATGGGGTTGCATTCTATTCTGCATTCTATTCTATACCTATATTCAGTGTTGGCTATCCACAAACAATATAAGAATTAAAGGGAACCTGTCACCTCAGGGCGCTTTTTAAATTATGACAATAGACAGTAAACAGTACTTCGGAAACATATTTTTCATATATGAATTGATTCCAGAAATATTGTATGGTAAAGTTTACCTGGCTCCCTGCCAGATCACCCACAGAAGTCCTGGGGGTTGTGCTTTTCAAAAGAATAACGTCTGAAAACGTCTAGTTTGAATCCAGGACTGGCCCGTCCCCCCACTCATAACCCCCCTCCCCAAACCCTTATCCCACAACTTTAGCATCCGTGGTTGATCCAGCTCACAGAGGGTGATTATTATCCTCACCTGGTGCACAGGAAAAGTATGAGGCTACTACAGGCTGCTACAGCAACTTCAAATGGAAAGAGGATCCAAGACTCACGATTTAGGTGAAGGAATCCTTTTCTTTATTGGTTAAAATCCGACATAGCCATCACAAATTCTGGTACATTGTAATATAAGCGATCAACGCGTTTCGATGTTTAGCCTTATGGCTATAATTATAATTATCGCTAATATTATGTCGGATTTTAACCAATAAAGAAAAGGATTTTGTCACCTAAATCATGAGTGCCGGATCCTCTTTCCACTAATCCTACAACCTCCATCTATTCCAGCTTCCAATCGTGATGTAGGGTTAATCCTGACACGCACAACGAGCTGTGAGGCGTCTCGCTTTGCCTCTATGCTAACTGCACATGTGTCCCTTTGATACGCTGTTTTAGTAGGCAGTGTGGATGTACACTTACCAATACAATATTTTTGTAACCAATTTATATAGGGAGTATTTAAAAACATGTTTCCTTAGTACTGTTAATTGAAAGCTGTCTCCATATAAAAAGAGCCCTGTGGTGACAGGCTGCCTCTAAACATTTGCACTTATAGAACCTTTACTCTTGGTTGGACATGTATGCGTGTCAAAAGATGACTAGCTTTTCACACCAAGCCATTCACGTTATCCCAATCCCATGAGAATGATGTCAATGCTATGTTTTTTTGGGATACACTGTTTGGACTATTTAATGTTGTAACATATGCTGTCTGTTGTGCATGCGTGCTATTCCAGAGACTTCCTCCTTTTGCAGAGCTATTTCATGAATTATATCAGCAATTGTGCAGAGTTTGGAAAAATAAATGTCCAGAGTTTATATTCGAGATAGAATATGTATGTTTATTAATTTCCTCTTTACTTGGCTGACCCGTTGATACTTCATTAAACGGGTTGGCCACTTTACCTCATGTTTATTGTAATGTGTGTGTAAGTGTGGGGGGGCAGGATATTATATAATTTATCAATATGCATCTATTAATAGTTCTATGATATGTAAAGTGAAGCCTCCTGTCTTTTACCTTATCAGCCAGTCATTTCTGTCCATAAAATGGTCGCAGATGGAGGGTCATGTGATCTCTAACTGGTGATTGTTCATAGGCAGTTAGAGATCACATGACCCTCCATCTGCGGCCATTTTATGGACAGGAATGTCTGGCTGATAAGGTATCCCTGGCAGAGCTATTAGGGCCTAAGTTAATGGCAAAGACCAATCAGCAGGTTACTGACAGCTCCTAGGAACTCTAAGGAAATGGCTAGCTATTAGTCAGCTATGTTTAAGGAACTTGCCAATGGAAAGCAGGAAATATTTGCATGTAGCAGTACAGTAGTGGGCCCCATGAAAAGATTTTACTGTTAGGCCCTAGGTACTGTAGTGTACCACTGCCCAACATATTCTAAAAGGTGTAACATGCTAAAACTTGCTCTTTAAAAAACTGAATTTTGTGATCCACAATGATAATAATGTGTTTGACCTATATGTATACATGCGCACCCATCAGAGGTTTTGTAATGAGGATTTTCATCTGCAAAGGGTTTTTTTCAGAAATCATGGAAAACTCATTGGGGGATAAGCAGGAGTGGAAAAAAAAACACATGAAAAGAGTATTAGGAAACCTGATCTAACTCCTGTTTCCCGCATTGTTCTGCTACTTCCAGTCTTTGGTCTAGACTTCCACAGGAAAAGAAAACAGCCATAAAATTAGCATAGGTATATAGAGCCTTGAAGTGCTTTCCGGGAATATGGAAATCCCCTAGCGGGCCAGCTATCCACATTGCATCATTAGTTCTGCACCATTTGTCTTTGACACTATGGCTGACCAAAATTTCTGTGGAGTTATTGGGGCCCGTACTAGCCAATAAGTGGCCACCTTGAAACTCAGTACATTCCTTTATTACTTCCTTTATTATCTCCTGGTCTGGGGAGGCCACTCTTTGGTTGTAGTGGGCTGAGTTACCCTCTATAACTTATGTTCAAGCACAGTGCTGAAAAGTGAAGCACTGGAGTGATGTGGGAACAGGTATTGATTTAGCTTTTTTCCACCCCTGCCCAGACCCCAAATAAAAAAAAACTTTAAATTTTGCCCCATTAAAGAAAACGTTAGAGTTCTGCTTTATACACCAAATCCATGTAGTCCTAGAACACATTTGATATGCTTTTAATACTGAAAAATCATGTTATAATCCCATCATTCACACCCAAGTCGGGCTATGAACCCACCCTATTAACTTTGCCTTTTTGTATTCGTTTTGACTATAAATAGAAACTGATGTCTGTAAGAACTTTATTATAACACAATGAGGATTAAGAATATGCAAACTAGTTGTCGTAGAATATTTACAGCACCCTCACAGAATGCTATGTCAGCAATTTTAAGCAACTATATCCACATAGATCCCCACTAATTGGCAATTACCAGTCATATACCCTTATTGCATTAGTGCTCACCTGCTGCTATATGGAACGTTTCCCCTCCTGGACCTAATGACGCATGTACTGCAGACATAAACAGAAACACACTCCACAATTTTTTAAGTCGTTTTTATTTTCTTACTGTGGAAAGATCAATCGTTGTGCCATATTTTGAAAGTGATTTCTGTTTAAAGGCCAACGCTTGCCTGACCTTTCCATTTTTATCATTTGTATTCATTTTACTTTTCACCCAGTCACTGTTCTTCAGTACAGTTGCTTTTATGTGACAAAACTGCTACAACAGAACATTTTATTGCTATTCCAGCTGAATATGAAACCTTAACGCTGCCGGCTTGTCCTATAAAGACAAGGAAACTTCCTGAATACATACCCTTGGCGGATCATAAAAGGTCATAGAGTATTTAATTACTTATTATTCGTACTCTATGTATGACAAATGAGTGATAACTCCCAAGTTATTTCTTTATGTCATTTTTGTATTGTGGTTTTTGCAATTCTGCTGATGGTGCCAACTAATTTTAGGTTATTTTTGTTTTCATGGTTTTTTTTATTCCTAACTAGAGATGAAAAATTTGAGTTCAAGGAATGATAAAACTACTTCATTAAATATTTCAGATTTGTCCTTCTTTATCTTTCATCAGTGTATACTAAGATTATACCCTATATACTCTCTCTCCACATAAAGGCAGTCTCTGGTTACATACAAGATAGGTTCTGTAAGTTTGTTCTTAAGCTGAATTTGTATGCAAGTCGGAACTGTATATTTTGTATGTAAAACTCCAGTAAAAAAAAATCAATTAAATTATCAATTAAAACTCATTGTAGACACCTCTGATAATTCTTACAGTTGATCATTGCAGCCAGGAGGTAACGATGAGTAAATCATCCGAATCCAGAGGTCCGTACAGTTTGGTGTACTTACCAGGGTTGGCTCCAGGTTGCAGTAGGCCCTAGGGCGACAGAGCCTCAGGGAACTCCTTTGCAGTGAACTCACATAACGATATAAAAAATTCTGAAACTAAAACAGTCTCCTGTTCCCTAAAATATTCCCTAGTTTATCATCCCAAACAGTCCCCTCATGTTTTTTTATATAAAGCCCTCATCAACTATGCATCCATTAGATACAGCCCCCCTCACCACCATGGATTCCTTATGTACAGCCTTTTGTGGGACCCCCTAGTAGTTCTGGGTTCCGGTACTTGCCCTGGTATGCCCAGTGCTGGCAATCCTACCATAGATATAAATCAGAATGTTTAATAGCAAGTTGAGCAAGAGGGCAAATAGTGTCGGCAAGGGGACTCATGAATAGCTGTCCAGCACCTTTACTTTATTCTGTTATATGGCCTAAAACCCACAGCCTGCTATATTAAAATTCCAATATGCTTGGACCAAACAGTCTATCACGATCTATCATTCTGTAGGGACATCTTTGAACGAACACACATGGGGGGAATATAATCTCTCTTTTTGCACTTCTTTTTGTGACTTTTTTGGTCACATTGATGGATTTGCACTAGAGATGAGCGAGCACTAAAATGCTCGAGTGCTCTTTATTCGAGTCGAACTTTTTCCGATGCTCGAGTGCTCGTTTCGAATAACAAACCCCATTGAAATCAATGGGAGACTCAAGTATTTTTCAAGGGGACCAAGGGTCTGCACAGGGAAGCTTGGCCAAACACCTGGGAACCTCAGAAAAGGATGGAAACACCACGGAAATGGACAGGAAACAGCAGGGGCAGCATGCATGGATGCCTCTGAGGCTGCTTAATCGTACCATTATGCCAAAATTATGGGCAACAGCGTGGCCATGACAGAGTGACCGAATGAGGCTAGATAGCATCTAAAACATCCAATAATTGACCCTGACACTATAGAAGACGGCATGCAGAGGCAAAATAAAAAATCGGCAGACTGTGCCTAATTCAATCAAACCCCCAATAAATTGTCCCACTTAGGTGTTTGAGATGGATATGTGTGTCACTAAGAGCCAAAAATAACGTTTGCAAGTCTCCCTGCAAATTCGTCACAATATGGTACTAGCTGCACTACTAGTGCCAGCAAGGCCAGCCACAAGCAAATAAATAGTAAAAAAAAAATAACTCTATTGTAGCCCTAACAAGGGCTGTTGGGTTCTTGTAGAATCACTCCTGCCTAACAGTAAGGTTCTTGGTGTACCGCATGATGATGGGTGTACTGCAGAGTCTCCTGGCTTGTGATTGGCTCTGTTTCTGGACGCCAAAAATCAAAACGGTGGGAGATGCCATTTTCTCGAGCTGGCGAAATATTGGTCCGAACAACAAGCAGTTGCGATTACGCTAATGCTCGAACGAGCATCAAGCTTGGACGAGTATGTTCACTCATCTCTAATTTGCACCTTTTTTTGCAACTTTTTCAACTGCAGCAAAGTTCACCACGACCAAGTTTTCCAGTGCTGCACCAGATTTATCTTTGGAATTCAGATGTTGATGTAGCCTGGATTGCAAAAAGTCACAATTTTTGTGTAGAAACACTCTAATCCTCTATTGGCATACAACGAAGATTTGGGGTTGCATAGGACAAAGATTTGAAGAGGTTGCTTCAAAGTTGCAACTTTTTCAACTGCAGCAAAGTTCACCACAAACAAGTTTTCCAGTGCAGCACCAGATTTATCTCTGAAATCCAGATGTTGATGTTTTACGGATGGCAAAAAGTCACATTTTTTTAGGCCAAAATACTCTAACCCCCTATTGGCATTTGGGGTTGCTTTAAAGTTCTAAGCTGATGACCCCCATGAACTTATAATGTACTGATCCAGTAGTCAATATGAGGATTATTTATGTATGATAGCCCCACAGCTGCTCCTGCTGCTTCGGCCCTTGATGTATCCGTTAGAGTCCTTGGTACTTATTTCTATGTCAGGTCATGCGAAAATTATATAAAAATCTGCTGGCTGCAGAGAGTTTACAGTAGTGCACAGTAATCAGATGGATGAGTTACAATGAGCCATGCGTCGCTGTGTCCATTACATAACCACGGAAAGAAATTTATGAAGGTTCCAATTGAATGAAATCTATAAAACCATAAGGTACTGATAAAGGAAGTATGTTGGGAAATGAAAAAACATATATGTGACGGTTAATATAACAGAAGTATAAGATACAAGTCACAGAACAATATGTCATTTTAGGAACCAATAACTATTATGATTATGTTACAAAAAGGTGATGGAATTATTTACAGTATTTACAAAAGTATAAAAGTAATCTCCCTTCTGTGTTTGAAACCCTCATTTGCTTTTTTATTTCTTGAGTGAATAATTTATGATAGGCAGCTATACTCCTTATGGCTAAAGTAGCGCACTTCAGTTTTTTTCCTTTGTTCTAAGTATTCTGTCTCCTTGGTGACACTAATTCTTTCTGTACCATTTCACAGTCACATCAGTTGGCAACCTATGTTGTCCTAGATTTTATATCAGTGCATCCCCAAAGGCAGCTATGGAGGGATATGATGCATAACCTAGAGAGACGTAACCTAGAGAGACAGTTTTATCTGACATGTTTTATACTAATAATATCTGTCAAAGCCACCAAATCCACTTTTTTATTATAAAAATGAAATGCCCTTTGTGTACTGCTATTGAATGCATTAACGTTGAATTTAACTACTTCAGAACCTGGTTGTCTACTTTGACAGACAGACTTTGTTATTCAGACATTTTTTTGTCAATCATACTAAATTTGATAATGATTCTATTTTTTTGTGTCACGGCATGACACATTTCAGTTTTCAATTACCTCCAAAGTGGCTCCAAACTGGCTGCTCCTCTAAAAGAATATTCCATTCCTTCCCTACAAAATAGGGTCTTATAGTTCCCCTGAAAGATTGTGGATAGTAAGGAATTCGAGTTAAGTGGTCATATGTTGGATGAACTGGTTGTACTTGACTACTAGTGGTGTAGATTTTGGATTTATTTGGCTTTTCATACCTGGGGTTTGCCGTTTTGGTAATTTGGTTCAACCCACACTGATTATGCATCTTACATTTATGTCATAAACTTGTGTTTATCTCGATAAATTAGTTAATATGATTTAGGGTAACTGGAAATGAGTATGAGCTAAGGCCATGCCTTGTAAGGATAGTAAATTCTATTGGAAAACACAATGTACAGATGGACACCCTTAACATAGCTCTGGTTAGAGGGGTTGTTTGATTTTGGTTATTTTACACTATTGGCTCTAGGTAGTATAAAAATACTAAAGATTTAATGCTTACTGTGACCTGTATCTCCAGTCAGGGGCGCACCTACCATGAGGCGAGTTGAGAAATTCGCCTCAGGCGGCAGCGCCTCCTGGTGGACGGTGGGGGCGGCATCAGGCAGGTCACTCACCAGTCACTCACCGGCAAGTCACTGTAACCGGCAAGATGGCTCCGTCCCCGGCCACCTGGGACGCCCCTTCTGTCAGCGGCCGCCTCCCGACACGCCTCTCCAGGACCCGGCCCGCATCTCCAAGTCGCGGCCCACGTCTTCAATCCGCGGCCCGCCTCTGCCGGCCGAGACAGGCCCGCCTCTCCCATCCGCGGCCCGCCTCTTTCCCGTCCGCGCCCGGCCCACATCTTCAATCCGCCACCCGACTCCCCCTGTCCGCGCCCCCCTATCTCTCCCGCCCTCGGCCTGCCCGCCTCTCCCGTCCGCGGCCCGCCCGCCTCTCC
>WNYA01001681.1:0-43961 GCA_019512145.1 Engystomops pustulosus | reverse complement strand
TATTGTTCTTTTAACGTAAAATTGTAAAAATATAGAAAAAATATATAAATTAGGTATCACCATAATCATAGTGATCTATAGAATGAAGATAATTTGGTATTTTTAGTGTACAGTGTACGGCCCCCCAAAAATACAGAGGAAACTAAAATGGACAATTTTCTTTTCCTCCATACATCCAAGAGTTAATAAAAACTCATCAAAAAGCTGATGACCCACTTAAATGAAGTATTTCGCTTATTCCGTTATGTTCTATAATAGTTTTAAATGGGTTTTAACGTTTCTAAGTTTATATCCTTACTAGCTTTCCCGCACCGGGGTCCGCGCTCGGCGTACCCTGGTGGCCACACTTCCTATTCAGAGTACGGCGCTATGCGTCTGGTGCAGAACGAGCTCGAGGACCACGGTATGGGGGGAAAGCCAGTATTAGGAAGTAGAAAAAATCAAGAAGTGAAGGTAGCAGGATAACTTTTAAACTCACCGGTGACCTGAAGTGACGGCAAGCCATTGTCCAGCTTATTAAGCCCTATCCAAGTGGCATATGGTTCCTTTAAAGTGCTACTCATGTCTGTAAAAAAATAAGCACCTTTAAATGTACCAAATCTGCCAAAAAAAATAAGAGTATTGTATAGCCAATAAAAAGGACAATGTCATAATACATGCTCTGAGAATGGCGCAGTCTCCTCTAATGCCCTATATTTTTCTAATATACTTTGTTAAGGAAAATTTTTGTAAAGAAATTTTCTAGATAATTCGAACCCCTAATTGATTTACGTGTTCTTCTATGTTGCAAGGAGGATCTGATCTCCATATTGTACGACTCTGCCCTGTTGTTTCACAGTGTTAGCAGTGAGTGTAAATCGATTCTGCCCTTCCATGACATGTAGTATATGTAAAAAATTGTAAGTATATTGTAAAAATATAGAAAAAGAATATAAATTAGGTATCACCTAATCATAGTGATCTTGGAATGAAGATAAATTTGGTATTTTTGGTAAGTGTAGGCCCACAAAAAATACAGAGGAAACTAAAAATGGACAAGTTTCTTTCATCCATACATCCAAGAGTTAAAAAAACTATCAAAAAGTGATGACCCCCACAAAATGACGTATTTGCTTATATCCGTTATGTTTCTAAAGAGTTTTAAAAGTGTTTTAAAAAAGTTTATTAATGTTTATATCCTTACTAGCTTCCTCCACGAGCCGGGGTCCGCGCTCGGCGCCATGCGTTGCTACCATTCCTATCAGATGAACGGCTCGCGGCATGGTGGTGTGTTAGTGCGCCGATAAGCGCGGACCTCCGTGCGGGTGAGAACGCCAGAAGTTAGGAAGGATAATAAACTTAATAAACTCACCCTGTAGCTGGTGCACGGAGAGGGTCCAGCTATAAGCCCTATCCCAAGTTGTAGTGTTATCTTTTAAAGTGCAATCTCCTGTCACAAAACACATAAAGCCCTAAATGTCCAGACTCCAAATTGCCAAAAAATAAAGATTGTATAGCCAATAAAAAGTGACAATGCATATTCTGCTCTGAATGGCGCAGCTTCCCTTCAATGCCCTATATTTTTCTAATATACTTTGTTAAGAAATTTTTAAGAAATTTTTAAAGAAATTTTCTCTAAATTGAACCTTATTTACAGTGTTACTTCTCTGTTGCCATGGTAGATCTGTCTACCATATTTACGACTCTCCTGTTTGTTTACACAGCTGTTAGCAGTGAGTGTAAATCCTTTCTGCCCTCTCCATGACTGTAGTATGCAATGAGTATTATTTTTAAACATCAAACTGAAAATGAAGAGGTTGATCTTGCTGCTCACAGCCGTGTAAACAAGTACAGGAAGAGTAGATGTAAGCTGGTAGACACACTATACAGGCTGGAATATCTCTGAGGGAGGGAGCATTGTAGCCCAT
Source organism: Engystomops pustulosus (assembly GCA_019512145.1). NCBI lineage: Eukaryota > Metazoa > Chordata > Amphibia > Anura > Leptodactylidae > Engystomops > Engystomops pustulosus. The sequence continues at coordinate 42,054 of WNYA01001681.1, read as the reverse complement.
TTCTTTACAAATTAAGCAGAACCCCCTAATAATGTATATTAAAAAAAGATTCACAACACTCCCTTTGACACATTATTAATGTGGTATCAAATGACAGTTACATATTAAGGCTCTGACGGTGCATGGGAATACAATTTGATAAGGGTAAGAGGAGTAGCAAAGAGGGAGGTGATTTAGCTGGTGGTTACTAGGAATGTGGGGAAAACACATTTTATGTGGCACAAGGAACAGCAAGGTCTCTTTGGAGACGGGGAGACAGCAGGCTGTGGCTCTCTAAGAACAGTCAGTGGGTGGTATGGAAACAAGGTGGCACAGGAGGTAGTATGGGAGTGTCGGTGGTAGATACTGGGTGCAGGGGCTATGTGGCTGAATAAATATGGACTTTTTCTGAAGTTGCTGCATGGTGTGCAGATAGGCAGCACCCTCCCAACAATCTACACAGTCACTGACCAGATAAGGAGCAGCCCCTTCTGTTTTCTCAGCCATATGGAGGAATGCTGTAGATTTTCATGTTCTCCCTCTTTGTCCAGTTCCTCCATGTTGTCAGCCTTCTTCAGTCCTAACAGGAAGTAGCATCACTGAGTAATGCTGCCACCTACTGGACACAATAATTATCTCTCCTTCCACACAGCAGCACACTACATCCACAATGTGTGCTGGATGGTGTGGCCCTCTGGCACCACTCTCATAGCAGGCACAATGTCAGTTACACCCCAGATCAAGTAGTTCTTTTAAAAATTGTATGAAAATGTCCTATTTTTCTGAATGGTGTCACGGCACCTGTTGCAGAAACAATCCCATTTATGTACTGTGTAGAATTTGAATATTTTTGTGAAATTAAAAATACAGCATAATGGTAAAAAATAAAATAGTTGTATTTTATTAAATTTTTGTCAGCTTTTTCGTTTATGCTTAAATACTTTTTTAGAGGAAGTTCACAACAAGTTTCCAACTCTTCTGTCAGTGTAATTAAAACGAAAGGGCAAGAAAACACAAAGTATACAATATCATTGATCAGTGTAGGACATACTGTTTTGGTTTCTATTGATTTCAATAATTGTTCCTGTAATAGCAGACTTCCAATCTTTAACACTACCGTGATATTTAGTTACTGTTTTGTAGCTTGAATTGGTTTAGGGCTCAATAACAGGAATCAGTCTCCTAAAAGGCAAAATCTTCTACTCTGTAAATGGTTGCACTTGTTTACCAAGTGTTCATTTATTTTAATTTACCATAAAAATATGCAGTTGGTACAATGCAGTGTTTATGTGAGATCTGATCGGTGAAGCCTTTATTATTATTCTTATAATTATTATTTTCTTTAAAATGGATGTTTTTGTTTCCTGTTGTCATTTCCAAAATGGGGTCAACTAGAGCCCATGCAGGTGTCAGTCAATGCTGTGAATGTCACGAAATTAGGCCTCAAATACCCATAATACTCTTTAATTTCAAAACCCTATGGAATTTACAGTCAGAGTTTAAAGGATCCTGTCACAGGTGACCCCATTTCTAGCACTCCCCCAGTCCCCAACAGAGCAAGTTACATCCACTGCCAATTGTTTTGTTTTAGAAAATTGGTTTTACATAAATAAAGATTGTTATATTGTACCTCTCTCTAGCTCTGCTGTTTGACAGGCAGTTTCCCACTGGGAGGGGCTGGAAGGAGCAGTCCCCCCCCCACCCTGGGAATACTCCTCCATGTGGTCCTTTCAAATATATGACAATACCCTCAATTGGCTTAGACACGCCCCCTGCTCCTCTAAGCCATCCGAGTGAGGGAAGTTATCATATATTGCGAAAGGACACATGGAGAAGCTTTTTCCCAAGGCGGGTGACTGCTCCTTCCCAGCCCCTCCCATGGGGAAACGCCTAGTCGACAGCAGACAATGAAAGGTACAATACCCATCTTTTTTTCTTCTGTAAAACCCATTTTTAATACAAAACACTTTGGCCGTATGACTATGCTCTGTTGGACTGCGGAGTGCAAAATGATCGCCTGGTGACAGGTTCCCTTTCAAGGCCCATATAGGGTGTTAATAAAATGGAAAACAGGCAAATACGCAGAAGGATAATTTTCCATGTGGCTACACTTATACAAAATTTGGGCATGTACACTGCTTCATTGGTATAAATTATATGTTACTTTATGAAACCATGCTTTGTCTTCACTTCTGGATAGACAACTGTTGGGAGTAAAAATTCTCATACCACCCTTTGTTAATTTTTTGTAGTTTTAAATGGGGTACCTTTGGATTCCACTATTCTTTTTCTCAGGTTACGCAAATCATGACACATCCACAAATCTGATGTTACGCATAATTGTATACAAACGTTGAGGTACATTTTCTCCTCCTAAAAAGCAATATACTTTTTCCCAAAGGCCCATGTCCCAACATTGTTCCCCCTTGGGCTTCATCACCACAATAGGCTGTCATTATTGCCTGCATGAGTGGGGCTGTTATCAGATTACTGGTTACATTATGTCCTTACTAGTCTGAATCTCCTTTAATTTATTGCTGGCTGACTTATTTCAATTCTACCACATCCTGTCTCCTGTTGATTTGCTCTGGGTTGCTGTCAGTTAGTAGGTGAGATTAACAGTATGCTTCCTCCTCTTCACTTAATGCTGATCACCTTTGTCTCTACGTCAGGGAACTGGCCAATCAACTTCTGGACTCTAACATCCTCATTAGTTGCCTGCCATTTGACTGTGCTTGCAAAGTCTTATCTTGAAGATTGCTGGCATGTATCGATTTCTGTATTTTGGACTACTTGACCTCCTATCTGTTTTCTGACTGCTTATCATTCTATCTTCATTATCCTCTTGATTATGACCTGTTCTGTCATCACTCTCTATTTGTATTGTGCAGTCTGTCTTTCATGTTTGTCTGTTCATACTGTCCCCTGCCCTTACAGTATCTTTATTTTTTCAGCCAATGTCAAAATATTCTTTAAAGCACATGTTTTGAAGTTGGTTCACTTTGGGGTTTTCTGCTGCTCAGGTACCTTAGAGGGTTTGCAAACCTCATGGCATTCTACTATTCCATCAAAATCTCTGCCTAAACATGCTTAATGGCCCTCTTTCCCTTTGCGCTTCCCTTGTGTGGTTAAACAGCAGTTACATTCACATTTGGGATGTTCTAAATTCACCACAAATGCACAACTACCTGAAACTATTCTTTGTGATGTGAATATTAGTAAATATTAGGAATCATGAGTACAGAATGACAGAATTCAAAATGAATTTCTATAAAATGCTTAATGGTACACATGCTTCCTACAACTGTAAATAGTTTTAGGTATACAGTTTTTGAGGACAATTTCCAGGGGTTCTTAATAAATAGGACTTTCAAAGCCCATATCAATAACAAGTTTTAGCAATTCCTTGAAAGCTTCTGTTTGATTATGGAAGCTTAACAAAAAAAGGCATTTTACAAATTTGGTGACACAAGCCGAGTATGTAAATGTTGGAGTATCGTGTTTCCTATTCCACATGCACGTCTCCATGCAGCTGTCTGATAAATCTTCCCCCATTATTTATATAATGTTTTGCTTAGTCTGCATATGCAGTTGCAGTTCAGTTGTGAATACAGCTAACCTTTGTCTAACCAGTGGATGTAAGATAAATACCTGTGGCATGACTTATCAGAGCCTCGCTCCATGTCATGGCGTAGAAGTCCCGAAATCACGCCGAGTGGTAGGTTTGTATGGGAATCATATTTTTATATATTTTGCATACTTCTTCATTTTTATTTTTATGTTATAATCCTTTTTTTTTTTTTTACTTTTTTACTGTACCAATGACCAGTGATGCTCTGATCACTGGTTCACATCTAAACACTGCACTGAAGTGCCGTGAAACTGTCTTGAATGTGTATGCCAGGACAGTTACATCAGACCTGGTTGGTCTGACTGCTGGGGACTCGGGCAACCCCGAGGCACTTGCAGAAACTCGGAATGCATAGGCCTTAGTATGATATCCAACATGTCCCACACTGAACGATTGTCGTGTTTAGTTAAATCATGTAATCATCAACAAAGTCTTGAAAGTTGTAATTTACACATCTCTTCACAGGCAGGTCCCACTAGCACTTAAGTAAGAAACGGTCTTCAACAAGTGTCATGAAATGATGTTGCTTTGTAAAAAGATTATTTTGGCAAGACCAAGCAGCACAGGCGTGGTAAGGATTAACACACTTGACAATGCAACAGAATCAGATTACATATTCTTTGGGAGATTGCACATGTATTATTAGTGCTTGCGCCACTTCTTGTTGCGATGCAGTTTTTAAAAAAAACTAAACAGTACCGCCAAGTGGGTGTGTATGTGTGTGGCACTTTAGGGAAGCAAACCTTCCCTAGCACATTGCACCAGTTTTCATATTATCTGGATTAAGGGAGTAATTTCCAACTGTATGATAATTTCTTGCAGGGGGTAGCATACCAACATGGTGGCATGTTATCAACTGTCTGAAGTCAAACATTTCTAGTTGCCTGTTAGGGAGGATTTATGATATCTCTTTTCTAGTGAGTTGGTCGTGTGTTTTCAAATCAATAAAGCATTGTGTGCCCACATGCCCTATATCTCAAACAAATGCCGATTCAAGTCTGCTCATGTCCTGGGACAGTCAGCCACTGCGCACTTTATTTGGTTTAACAAGTTTTATATAGAAAAAGAAAATTAAGAGAGGAGGAGTGTACAAAGCATAACTTATCAGGCATCTTTATTGCAGTCTTCTGCTGTCTCATCTCTCGTCCCATAGGATTCCTAAAATTCCTCAGTCTGAAGTTTTCGTTGCGTGCCCATGTATCAGTTCATCTAAAAATTTATTTCTGTACTGTGCTTTTAGGAAAATAAGACAAGTAGAAACTCATAGGATTTGATCTTCAGCTAGGTGTACCTTGACAGCCCATGCAACCACTCACAGCTCAGCTTTCATTTCCAGTCTATGAATATTTAAAGGGGAGCTGTGGGATTGGTTGCATGGGCAACTAGAAATATTCTGACTTTCAGACAGCTTGATAATCTGTCCTCAATTGTGTTTTTTTCCTAGGGATACCCTACGACCGTGCGCCAAGACGGTACTAGAGGTTCTTCTAGGGCGAGTGCGCTGCGACAATTTATCGGCAACATGCCTGATCGCTGATCATCTAATCTATCCCAATCGAGCAGATGCGAAGTAACTGTGACATTTATAATAACATGTACTTCATATTTTTTTAAGCACACTTTTTTGTTTGCAAGAGAAAATTATGGATTAATTTGGGAGACCAAACTTTGACTGAATAAGTAAATAAATTACATTACATGTATTCTAAGGAACAGCCAAAAATTGATGACTCATTCATACCGTTTAGGGCAACGAGTCCTTCAAAAATCCACTCACGTCATTTGTAGAAGTTTGTCTAAATCTCCTCCCTGGTTTGTTTAATTTTCCCTGGCTCAATACCCATCCTGTACGGTCTCTCGTTCTGACCTCGATGGAAAAATATTCCATACGAAGTTGGTTCACTTCTTCTTTTTGTAACTTCTTGATGTTATTAAGATCTCCCGCATTCTGATCTTAATTCTCTTATGGTTTTTCCCCACATAATATCGACATGAGCACCGCAGATGTAGGTTATGTGCCTTAGAGTCTTTCTATGCAGGCTCTGCCATCTATAAACTTCTCTCACTGTATGCGACAAGCAGTACAGGGCCATTGAGATAAACCCCTGGATATTTGATGTTTTCTTGCCCTGGCAAACGACTACTGAAAATGAGATTCCCCAATCTAATCCCTTGTTTCTAGGTTTGTCTGGATGTTCAGGTTAGACGATCGCCGCAGCCACTAAATGCTCGGGTACCGTTACTTCGAGACGAACTTTTCCCCTGCTCGTGCTCGTCGCGACCGACTACCTCCATTGCAGTCCCTGGGCAGACTCGAGCATTTTTCCAGGGGACCAGGCTGGCTCCAGGGAGCTTGGCCAACACTGGTGGGCCGTCAAAGAAAGGATGGAATCACCATGGATGGATCAGGAACCAGCGAGGGGCAGCATGCAGGATGCGCGAGCGCTTAACTGCACCATTATGCCAAACATTCTGGGCACCCGCCATGGCCTGACAGAGTGACTGCAGATGACAGCTAGTAGCATTAAACACGCCAAATATTGACCCTGACCCTATCGGGTGACGGCTGCAGAGGCAGCGCAAAGCCCGCGGCCAGGCTCGAGAGTGGCAGGCGGACATTATCCCTCATGGACTCAGCTCAAACCAATGGGTGGCGCGAGGAACCAAGCGGTGCGCCCAAGACCGCTCAATAAATCGGTCACTGATAAACAGTTTTGCCCGGTAATTTTGTGGATTAAAGCAGGGTGTGCGAGCAAAGTTACATGGACGCCATGAAAACCACCCAAAATCTGCTGAACAAGCTCGTTGATAGGGGCCCATGGCTTGGAGGCAGTGAACTAGTAGTAAGATTAAAGGTGCTGCAGTTCAACTAGTCTGTTGGTCTTGCATGAGACTGGCCGCTGCCGCCTGCAAGGCGAGCTTTCGCCAATCTCAAGCTTGTCTCTAGTCTCTCCTAAACAGCCACTTCTAGCAACCTTTGTATCAGTCGTGTCCAGTAGCGTTGCTTAAAGGTTGGGGATATGGCGGGTGCGGGATGTAACATGCGCAAAAGCGCTGCCCTATATCCCGTAATGACAAAGTTTTGCCAGTCTATTTGTGGCTTTACACGCACGGTGGCGGACAAAGTTAAAAAGTTTGATGTGGAATGGCCTGTAATAAGCTTTGGGGTTGTCCTTTAATACCCGGCTCAGTCAGTTTGAGACCTGCTGCGTCGTTAGGCGACGCACTGGCTGCTGTGCCTAGAGCTACCGACTGATGGCACGCCATGCCACGGATGGTAATCGGGAGGAGGAGGCGTGTAGGAGGTGGGAGGAGGGGAGGGCATAGTAGGGCCTGAAACAACCTGGACCGAGGGAGGCCCCGCTATCCTCTGCGTCGGCAGTTATGACCAGCCCGAGGTCAGCTCGGTCCAGCCTCACCAAGTTAAGTGTATAGCGTTCTTATAGTTGGCAATATGCGGTGCGGGGGCCACAGCGCGCAGAGAGCGCTGACTATCATCGATCCTTTGGTACAAGTTTGCCAGTCTTTTGAGGAGTTCAACACGAGCAGGTGGCGCCACCAAGTTCACCAGTTTGTGTGGAGCCCATGGACTCCACCGAAATTCTGTCCTACCCAAGCACGTTTGCTCGGCGGCCATGTATGGCGCAGTGAACTAGTAGTAGATCACGGTGTCTGCCAGTTTCCACTGATGTAGTTGGTTCTGGCAGGAGCTGCCTCCGTGCCAGGCGAGCTTTCGCCAATCCAAGCCCCTGTCTCTAGCTACTCCCCAACAGCCACGTCTTAGACACTTTGTATAAGATCAAGTGTGTCAGGTTCCTTATAGTGTTCGGATATGGCGGTGGGTGAGTCCACACTCTGGCGCAGGAAGCGCTGCACCTCATACCGTAAATGTCAAAGTTTGCCGTGGTATTGTGGTGCAACACAGCCGGGTGGCCGCACAGTAACACCTTTGATGTGGAATCCCATGAAAACAACCCCAATTTCCGGCCGCCCACCTCGTTTGCTATAAGGGACGCTGCGTAATGGAGGCCGCTATAGGACGATTTTGGAGGTGCCATGGAGGCCACGGTGGGGCGTCTATGGCGAACAATTCAATGTTGGATAGTGCCTGTATGTGGCATTCCAAAACGTTTTCTCAAACGAGGGCAGGTAGGGGCGCCCTCCATAACAATGGCATAGATTGAGTGTCTGTATGTGGGCAGTCCAAAAAGTTTTCCCACCCCAGGGCAGCCGGTAGGTGGCCCTCCCAGACAGTGGCATAGATTGAGTGCCTGGATGTGGCGTCCAAAAAGTTTTCACCCAGAGGGAAGGCAGGTAGGGTGGCCCTTCGCACCTGAAGCAATAGTTGAGTGTCTGTATGTGGCAGTCCCACCGATTCTTACCAACGCGAGCCGGAGGTCGGGGCCCTCATACAAATGGATAGATGTGCTGTAATGTGGCCAGTCCCCAAAAAGTTTTTTTTAAACCCAGGGAGCAGGTAGTGGCCTCTCCAGCACCATGCAATAGTTGAGTGCCTGTCATGTGGCCACTCCCAACAAATGTTTACAAACAGAGGAAACGCGGTCGGTGGCCTCTCCCAGCCAAAAAATTACGCAAGTACTATGCTGAGCAGTGGCCCTGTCCACAAAAATCAGCCGGTTTCCTCTGCGGTATTACTGTCCAACTAGGAGGAGCCGCGGCGGACATGAGGGAGGCAGGAGGAGGAGTGGATCAGATTATTCAGGTGAGCTCCTTCACCGGGGGAGCTTGTACATTGCTGAAATCAGCTTTATTCTTTGATAAGCGTCAGCCTGTCACAGCGCTGTCAGTCGACCGGCGTGTCTGCTTATCGGTGATGACTGCCACAGCTGCACTGAAAACGCTCGACAAGACGTAGGGCAGGCAGTGCAAGACCTCCCGAGGTACAGCGCCCGTTCGTGCCACATGTCCAGCTTTGAAACCCGTAGTTGTAGGGAGCTGTGGTGATCATTTAGGACGTTGGTATGGTCCTGATACTACTACCTCAACCATCTTTCTGTAACATGATAAGCCCATCTCTGCCGAGACTGGGGACTGTGACCAGGTCTTGCTGGGTGACAAAGCGGCAAAAGCTTGGTTCAAGCGTTACCCTTGCAGTGCTGGCACAAGCCTGCCTGTCGCCTACCTCCCTCGCTATTGTCCAGCGAAACTACGCCTCTGGCCCGCTGACGCTGTCAGAAGGAAATCTGTTTCGTTGTGCCCAGGGCCTGCTGGTATTCATGCATTCTCAACTCCTTTCCTTCCAGGATAGAGTGGAAACAGATTTTGCTGTACTACGTGGGTCCAGGAGAGTGAAAAACCCCAGTATTCGGTGGCTGGAATAAAATTCTTAACGCGAGGTCAGGAGATAGGCAGCCTAGCATAAATCGCCAATGCGCCAGATACCACGCGTAAGAATTCACGCCCCCTCACTGGCCTGTACTGTCATTCCTCCTCCTCCCCAACTCCTCCAACTCCTCTTCTTGCCCATAGCAGCTCACATGAAGGACCACACATGGTCCCCTCTTGTGTCTCTCGCCAACATTCTCCTCCTCTTCCTCTCTCCTCGCTCCACCTCCCCTCCTCCTCCTCTCCGATAGGCGCTGAGAAACAGACTCTAAGGTTGCTTTGGCTATCCAACGGGAATCTTCTTCCCCCGATTCTTTGTGGGCGCCAACGCTTCGCGACTTTCTGTGACCGAGAGTTTTCACAGGCCGCAGCGGATGGTAGGCTGATGATGGCGCGCTCGCCCCACTGCACCTTGTGTGACTCTCTCAAGTACTCTCGCCCTGACAGATATCAGACATCCACGCCCCACCTCTATTGAGTATGACTGGAAGCATGCATGACTGGCCTGACTCAGTTCTGTGGGCTTGGACATCTGCAGTCTACAATCGATCCGGCGCTGCTGTAAACTTCTGGATAACTGGTCAGTGTTAATTCCACCTCGTTGGGCCACGTCGCACCAACCAGCGGTGACGGGCTCAGTGGAGGCGGCGCTGCGTGCCTCGAGAGTGGCAGCATCTGTGGCTGGATTCCAGAAGAGCACAATCGGCGCAACCTCGTGAGCATATCCAGTACAGATTGGGGTATGTCTGAGGAACGCTGAACTATCCAGATTTAACACCATGGGCAGGCATGGCACCATGTAGTCTGCCAGGTTGCAGAGCCGCCCCCCCCACAGGTACGCCGTTTGTCCCCAAACCCATGCCGGTCGGTCAGCGGTGCAGCCACAGATCAGTCTGCGCCGTGACTGCCCTTTAAAAATAGTTCTTGGCGGTGTGCCTTTTAATCGCTAGGCTCAGTCAGTCTGAGCACCGCCTGCCTGTCGCTTAGACGGCACTGCTGCTGTGGCCTAGAGTCTACCGGATCTGATGGCGCATGCCACGATGGTCGTCGGGAGGGGATGGGGAGAGGGTGGAGGAGGAGGAGGCATAGTAGGCCTGAAACATCATGGACCGAGGTAGGCACGACCCGCAATCCTCGGCGTCGGTAGTATAATGACCAGCCGCCGGGGCAGACTCGGTCCCAGCCTCATCCACCAAGTGAACCCAATTTGTCCGTCGGATATATAGTGCCCTCCCTCGCAGCACTCGTCCCGTGCCGTGGTTCGGGGACTTGTCAGAAAGGCCGCTTGGTAGGGCACGATTATGTTGTCTGACACGTGTGGTGCAGGGCTGGGAGGCGCCATCGGAAAAAGTAGTGGCGGGCTGGGGACCGCATATACCGAGGGCGCCGCCGCCATGAGTCTTTCAAGGCCTCGGTCTCTACTAGCCTATAGGGCAGCATTTCCGAGCTTACATCTGGAGAGTGCACTTAAGGGCTTGGCGGTGCGGGTGGTGCCTATATTTGCTTTTCCGCTCCAGCGTCTGGGGTATGGAGAGTTGAACGCTGGGTGATGCTGTGGAGAGCTGGAGCGACGATGGGGTTTTTGTGGCAGTGGTCCTGGGCGGGGGCTGATTCTATCGCTGACACCAGGGTGGAGCAGTGGTGTGCACGGCCGGCGGTTGAACGCGCTTGTTGCCACTGGGTTGGGGTTTAGCATTCATATGCGTGCCATACTGGTGGTGATAAGCTTTATGGTGTGAACCCTGTGATCCTGGTTTGGCAAAATGTGGCACCCCACAGTCCGTCTCATCGTTGTTTCCTTAAAAACCTCCAGACTTCTGAATCTGCCCTCGCGCATGAGCCCTCGCCACGGTAGCTCGACTATTGACCAATTTGGCGCTGAGCAACAGCTCTGGCCCTGGCCTCTCGTTCTTGCCCACCACTGCCTTTCCAACCTGTTTGTCGAGGGACTCTCCTCCGTCTCAGAAGCAGTGTGCTCACCCGCCCACGTCTCACCCTGCTTGGGTTGTCACCCATCCTCCTCGATCCCTCAGTACCTGCTCCCCCCTCGGACTCTGCCTGCCACAATTCCCCACTGTCGACACCGTGTGCTCTTCCATCGCGGACACCTCTTTACACCCTTCTCTCCCAGTCGTAACACAGGAGTCATCTCCACCCACGCCTACGGGACACTGGACGGGACTGACTGGGCCTCGACTCATACCCGACACAGTGTGTTTGGCTGTGGAGGGTCCAGCCAACAGTTCCCAGCGTATTGCGGTTCTAATGGCCCAATTTTGCGGGAGGGGGCAGCCGGCTGGGGGGGGCGGCTGAGGTTGACAGGAGTGGAGGAGTGCCTTTCGGGTGACCTGGGTGGACTGCGGGTGAAGACTGCACTGGTGGACAATTTGCTCGAAGCATTTCGGCAATCCACGACATCACCGTTCGCACGTTCTGCTTCCTGCCCCCCTAACAGTGCTCCTACACCCGAGTCCCCAGGGGGTAACTTTCGAATGAACCTAGGAGTGTCCAGCTCTGACGGCGTTCCCCTGCCCGTCATTCAGCCAGTGGTGTCTCACCCCGCCCAGGACCACGGCCTCTGACCCCTGAGTCTAGTTGGACCGCCCCACGTCCCCAGCCCTGTCCTCTCCCCTATGCTTCTGGGTAAAAAAACATTTGACAATGATGTTATACCTTACATTTGTTTTTTTAACTTTTTTTGTGTTTTTTCTTGTGTGTGTTTTGTATTTAAACCAAACATGCTACCTAGTGCTTGGTATTTCTTCTAGCCCAGTATGAAAGCCACTGCTCATGCCCAGATGCGGCCACCTGGTCTATTACAAAAATACGTAAAATAAAAAGAATGCAGACTGGCCTATTGAATCCAACCCGGGCCCTAATTTTCCCCCTGTCGGCCTTTCGTGTATCTGTGGCGTCACTAGGCGCACCCCATGTGGTCGCAAGTCTCATCCCCCCCAATTGCCCTCATTTGCTGTAGATGCACTGCAGCAACTACTAGCCCCGCGATCCACACAGAATCAATATTAATAACGCTATGTAGGGCGTAGTAAGCCGTTTGGATTCCTATGGCTTTTTCTAGCCAGTAATAAGCACTGGACTATGCCAGATGAGAGACGCTGAGTTATGAAAAAAATAAACGTAAATAAAAAAGGAAATGGCAGACTGTGCCAATTGAAATCCAAACACCCGGCCCTAATAATTTTCCCACTTCGGTCTTTGCGAGTGGATGCTGCGTCACTAAGCGCAAAACACAGTGGTCGCAAGTCTACTCCAATTGCTCACAATTTGCTAGTAGATGCACTGCAGCAACTACAGTCCACCAGCAGATCAACCAGAAATCAAAAATATATCTAAGCTACTGTAGGCGTAGTAAGCCGTTTGGATTCCTCATGGGCTTTTTCTAGCCAAGTATAAAGCACACTACTATGCCAGATGAGATGCACGCTGAGTTTATGAAAAAAATAAACGTAAAATACAAAAAGGAAATGGCAGACTGTGCCTAATTGAAATACACCCCGGGCCCTAATAAATTTTCCCCTTCGGTCTTGCGATGGTATGTCGTCACTAAGCGCAAAACACAGTGGTCGCAATGTCTCACTCCAAATTGCTCACAATTGCTAGTAGATGCACTGCCGCAACTACAGCCACCAGCAGCTCACCAGAAATCAAATATATATAACGCTACTGTAGGCGTAAGTAAGCCGTTGGATTCCCTATGGCTATTTTCTAGCCAAGTATTAAAGCACACTACTATGCCAGATGAGCATGACGCTGAGTTATGAAAAAAATAAACGTAAATAAAAAAGGAAATGGCAGACTGTGCCTAATTGAAATCCAACCCGGGCCCTAATAAATTTTCCCACTTCGGTCTTTGCGATGGAATATGTGCGTCACTAAGCGTCAAACACCAGTGTCGCCAGTCTCACTCCAAATGCTCCACAATTTGCTAGAGATGCACTGCCAGCAACTACAGCCACCAGCCAGTCAACCAAAATCAATATAATAACGCTACTGTAGTCGTAAGTAAGCCGTTGGATTCTCCTATGGCTATTTTCTAGCCAAGATTAAAGCCACTCTATGCCAGATGAGATTACGGCTTATATGAAAAAATAAACGTAAATAAAAAAGGGAACTGCGAACTGTGCCTAATGAAATACACCCCGGGCCCTATACAATTTTCCCACTTCGGCTTGCGATGGAATATGTGCGTCACTAAGCGCAAAACACGTGGTCGCAAGTCCTCACTCCAATTGCTCACATTTGCTAGTATTGCACTGCGCACACTACAGCACACCAGCAGATCAACCAGAAATCAAATATATATATCTACTGTAGGCGTAGTAAGCGTTGGATTCTTAGGCTATTTTCTTTAGCCAGTATTAAAGCACCACTACTATGCAAATGAGTAATGACCTGAGTTATTTAAAAAATAAACGTAAAATAAAAAGAACTGGCAGAACTGTGCAATTGAAATCAAAACCCCATAATTTTTCCCCTTGGTGGTTTGAGGTGGATATGTGTGTCACTAAGAGCTAAACACACGGTAGCAAGTCCCCCCCGCAATTCCTCACATATGGTACTAGCTGCACTACTAGTGCAGCAAGCCCAGCCACAAGCAAATAAAAAAAAAAAGTATAACGTTGTGTATCCAAAAGCTGGTTGGTTGTTGTAGAATCACTCCTGCCAACAGTAAGCTAATCGAACCCCTAACGCTTCCCTGACCAGCAGCAGCTCTCCCCTAGCGGCATGCCAGACACGAATGATCCGAGCAGCGCGGGCAGCGGCTAGTCTATCCAGGGTCACCTGATCTGGCCACCAGCACGCTATCGACGTGTAAGGGTACCACGTCATGCTGGGTGAGGCAGAGTCTCCTGGCTTGTGATTGCTCTGTTTCTGGCCGCCAAAAGCAAAACGGCGGGAGCTGCCATTTTCCTCGAGCGGCGAATACTTCGTCGAGCAACGAGCAGTTATGAGTCACGCTAATGCTCGACGAGCATCAGCTCGGACGAGTATGTTCGCTCATTCTATTCAGGATCTGTATACAGAAATGGAATTCTAAATTTTGCTATGTCCACTGTGAGTTTTATTGAACCAGGGCATAACTACACTTGTAGCACCATAGCAGCTTCTATGGGGCCACAGTGTCAGGGGGCCCTGGTTACCCACCTGACACACTAAAGTATGCAGGATGTGCACCATTATATATCGTGAATCAGCAGCTCACACAAGAAATGTTTGGGGAGAGAGAGGGGACAGCAGAATGACAGGACTAGGGATCTGTCATCTCTAATTCCTGCCATAACATAAAAGCAGCAGACAAATTTACATTGTATGTGAGCTTACACCATTAGAGCGATAGAGGTTACAAAGATACTAATGTGAATTGAGCACCAGTAATAGTCCTTCAGTTTCTTATAATTACGCCCTATTGCTCTGTGACATCAGATTTTCTCAAACATATCAATTTCTCAATGTCCCTCCATTGCTGCCACTATTAGAGAAGTGTGAACAGTGTTTTATCCCTACTTGTAAGCAGTATAATTTACTCCTACCTTATAGTGTCCCATCAATTTGTTCTGGGATAGTACACAATATAATTTGCAAGGGGTCCTGTATGTGCACACTGGGACAGGGTGCCAATGATCCCTCCTACTGTGCCTTATATGTTACAACCATTCTTTTATTTTTAAGTCAATAAATATTTTTAATATACTGAGGTATGAATGAAAGTCATGGGGGGGGGGTCAATAATGTTATCTCTGTTTGTTTTGCTTTGTTTTTGCCTTTTTGGTAATCAATATTTCCTTTTCTTTGTGTTGAATGGGTTATTTTTTATACATTTCAAAACGTCCCCACAAAGAAAAATTGCAATGCGCCAAAAAATTTCTCAAAAAAATGACCCTTATATAATCCACCGGACCTTCCCTTAACTGGGCTATACCCATTTGAAGCACAATAGCAATATTTAGTTTTAGTTGGACTGAAAGGTTTGCAAAAAGTCAATGTGGGCAGCGGGGATGTTTAAATAAAAATAAACTTGTACCTCGGTGGACCCTCCCTAGAAGCTGCACTTTGAACACACCCACCCATCCCCATTTACAGCATTTTAAGGTGCACTACATACGGGAATTATTTTTCATGGGGTCTTGCGCAACCCCTTTAAGTTGTTTGCAGTGAATGACTTATTGGAATAACAAATATGCTCAGACACAATAATAACTTGTAATAATGTAACTGCAAAGTTTTCATTCAGCTGTAATTGTGAAATAATTAATTGTCTTAAATAAGTCAATTATGACTAATATGATGAGTTTTAATCTTTATGATCAGAACAAAATGGACAAGAAACAGTATAAAGCACAAACAGATTTGCAATATGGTATCACAGAACATATTAAATTCTCACATTCATTATTCAAAAAGCAAAAGGAAGACTCAATTTAAATGAGTTCTACTGTGAGAACATCCTGAAGAAAAATGAGATAGAACAATGGCACTGGGTATTTCATATAATCAAGAAAGAAAATCTTTATTGGAACATATATCAATGGCTCTATGAAAGTTTTCCATTTATTAGCAATCATTTATCTGTTACAGATTCTTTATTCTCATAAAGTGTTTCTGCGGGGTTCTTCTCAGTATTCAAGTTTCCCACACTATTTTAACTAACTGCTTAATATTATTATCATAGTATATAAGGCCGGAAAAAGACGCAAGTACATCAAGTCTAACCTTTAAGAATTAAATAAATGTTTTATCCCCATACCCCGTGATATTTTTTCTCTTCTGAAAGGCATCCAGGCCTCTCTTGAACATGTACCTAGAGTCCACCATAACAACCTCCTGCGGCAGGGAGTTCCATAGTCTCACCGTTCTTACAGTAAAGAACCTTTGTCTATGTTGATGGTAAAATCGCCTCTCCTCTAGGCGTAGAGGATTCCCCCTTGTCCTGGTCACAGGCCTAGGTATAAAAAGATCTTTGGAGAGATCCTTGTACTGTCGGTTCAGGTATTTGTACATTGTAATGAGGTCTCCCCTCAGTCCTTTTTTTCTAAACTGGATAATCCCAAATTTTGTAATCTGTCATTGTATTCTAGTTCCCCCATTCCCCTAATAATCTTGGTTGCTCTCCTCTGCACCCGTTCCAGCTCTACTATGTCCTTTTTATACACTGGTGCCAAAAACTGTACACAATATTCCATGTGTGGTCTGACCAGGGATTTGCAGCTGCCTGGCTCTGGTCACTAAACTTAAAGGGGTTGTATGGTCAAAAACATTGGCCTTAAACATTACCCTTAACAATAATCAAAACTGTCACTAATTTAATGTTATAAACAATTCCTGACAAAAAATGTTTTATTCCCAGACAGCATTTGTGAACCTCCTAATCTCCAAGGTTACGACAAGGAGACTTACTGTACAGTCGCGCATGCGTCTTGTGATGTCTGTGGTCCGCGGCTGCTCACTCACATCCACACATGAGAGGGTGTGTGCACGCTCTACTGCTTACAGATCAGCAGATGCTTAAACAGCCAATCAGGGAATAGTGTGTGCAGTGTACACACGCACACAGCTCCGTAGGAGCTGAGGATCCTGGGAGTTGCAGTCTCTCTGCGGAGCGTGATGGCCATATTTAGTCTTTATGCCATGCCAGGAGGATTAAAAGGTAAAAAGCAGTTTAAAAAACTTTTTTACATCCAAAAAAATTGGAGGACCTTGGAAAATGAAAAAAGGAGCATCTAATAGAGATGCTCTGATTTTCATATTTTACCTAGAACGACCATACAACCCCTTTAAGTTTACCATCCACCAATACCCCCAAGTACTTTTCAGCTCCAGTTTTACCAAGTAAATGACTGTTTAGAACATAATTATTCTTTTTGTTTCCATGGTCCAAGTGCATAACTTTACATTTATCTACATTAAACCTTATCAACCATTTCTCTGCCCACTCCTAAAGCTTCCACAAATTCCTCTGTAATGCTAAACTATTGACCTCAGTATTTATTACTTTACACAGCTTAGTATCTTCAAATATTGAAACTTGATTGTGTAAACCCACTTCAAGGCCATAAAGAAGTGCCCCCAATACTGACCCCTGTGACACTCCACTGGTAACTTCAACCCAATCTGAGAATGTGCCATTAATGACGACCCTCTGTTTTCTATTACTAAGCCAATTACTTACCCAAATACATAGATTTTTCCCTAGTCCCAGAAGTCATTTTATGTACTAACCTTTTATGCGGCACGGTGTCAAATGCCTCTGAAAAGTTGATATACAACATCCCTGTGTGTATTTGCTTGTGTGTATGTTCATATGTGTATATAAAATATACTGTACTTGAATCTTTCTACGATTATGCAAAACTTTGTCCCTATATAAGCAGTACATGACATATTTTGCCTTATGTAAACCTAAAAAACCCAAAGCACATGTTTGATATTTCGTGAACCAGTGTTCAGGGATAGCTAATATTGCAGTTTTTTTTGTTTGAAGTGGAAGCTTTGTACGTTTTATGCCATGTTCCAGAAAAGCATGATTAATGCATGCGTTGAGCCCATTGTCTTTATGAAAGAAATATGAATATGTCACAAGATTAGAGATGAGCGAGCACTAAAATGCTCGGGTGCTCGTTACTCGAGCCGAACATTGATATACAACATCCCTGTGTGTATTTGCTTGTGTGTATGTTCATATGTGTATATAAAATATACTGTACTTAAATCTTTCTACGATTATGCAAAACTTTGTCCCTATATAAGCAGTACATGACATATTCTGCCTTATGTAAACCTAAAAAACCCAAAGCACATGTTTGATATTTCGTGAACCAGTGTTCAGGGATAGCTAATATTGCAGTTTTTTTTGTTTGAAGTGGAAGCTTTGTACTTTTTATGCCATGTTCCAGAAAAGCATGATTAATGCATGCGTTGAGCCCATTGTCTTTATGAAAGAAATATGAATATGTCACAAGATGCATATTTATTTTTCCTCCTGCTGATGTCATACTGTAGCATATCTTTGGAAGTAGTCTGATGTGCTTCAGAGCTAAATATTTGATAGAATGTATCTTATTTAGGCAATATTTTGGGCCAAATAGCTTTAATGTTATAGCACACTCAATATTATATATCTTCCACAACTATATATTTGCCTGTAAGAGTGATCAACCTTGTGTTGTACAGGATCTGGGAACAGACCAACATAGACAGTGGGCCCTGAGACTAAACCCTCTTCCCAGCTGTTTCAATTACTTGCCTTACCCTAAACAATAGGAGGCAACTAATCAATATTCCCTTCATGCCCCAAACTGCAGACACAACGACAAAGAGAATGCAAACAGAGATGGATAGTTGCCAAATACGGGTTTGAATCAGGAGGACAATGCAGTACAAACATCTGTAGACAAACAGAGAGTCAAGAATACAGGCAAAATAAGTCAAATATATCAGAAAGCAGATGAGAGCATGATCACTGCAACTACACTTGTAGGCAACCATAGCAGCTTCATGGGGCCCACAGTGCAGGGGGCCCTGGTTACCCACTGACACACTAAAGATGCAGGAGTGCACCATTATATATCGTGAATCAGCAGCTCACACAAGAAAGAAATGTTTGGGGAGAGAGAGGGGACAGCAGAATGACAGGACCGGGATGCTGTCATCTCTAATTCCGGCCATAACATAAACAGCAGAGACAAATTTACATTGTATGTGAGCTGAAACCATTAGAGCGATAGAGGTTACAAAGATTACTAATGTGCTGGAGCCCAGTAATAGTCCTTCAGTTTCTATAATTTACGCCCTATTGCTCTGTGAAAATCAGATTTTCTCAAAACATATCAATTTCTCATGTCCCTCCATTGAGGCCCACTATTGAGAAGGGTGAACAGTGTTTTTACCCTACTTGTAAGCAGTATTAATTACTCCTACCTTAAAGTGTCCCATCAATTTTATGGGATAGTACCACCAATATAATTGCAAGGGGTCCTGTGGTGACACCTGGGACAGGGTGCCAATGATCCCTCTCCTGCTGCCTTATTGTTACAAAACCATTCTTTTATTTTAAGTCAATGAAATATTTGGTAATATCCTAGGGTATGAATGAAAGTCATGGAGGGGGGGGTCAATATGTTTTATCTCTGTTGTTTTGCGTTGTTTTTGCCTTTTTGGTAATCAATATTTCCTTTTCGTTTGTGTTGAATGGGTTATTTTTTAACATTTCAAAACGGCCACACAAAGGAAAAATTGCAATGGCGCCAAAAAATTTTCTCCAAAAAAAATGGACCCTTAATTAATCCAACCGGACCTTCCCTTAACTGGGCTATACCCATTTGAAGCAAAATAGCAATATTTCGTTTGAGTGGACTGAAAGGTTTGCCAAAAAGTCAATGTGGGAAGCGGGTATGTTAAATAAATAGAAACTTGACCTCGTGGGACCCTCCATAGAAGCTGCACTTTGAACACACCACCATCCCCTTACAGCATTTTAAGGTGCACTACATACGGGAAGTATTTTCATGGGGTCTTGCGCACCCTTAAGGTGAGTTGCAGGGAATGACTGATTGGAAGAACAAATAGCTCAGACACAATTAATAACTTGTAATAAAGGTACCTGCAAAGTTTTCATTAGCTGTTGTAATGTGAACTAACTTAATTGTCGTAACTAAGTCATTATGACTTAATATGATGAGTTTTATCGTTATGATCAGAACAAAATGGACAAGAAACCAGTGAAAAGCACAACAGATTTGCAAGATGGTATCACAGACACATATTAAATTCTCATCATCATTATCAAAAAGCCAAAAGGAAGACTCATTTAAATGAGTGATCTGGAGAAATCCTGAAGCAAAATGACGATAGACAATGGCACTGTGGTATTTCATATTTAATCAAGAAAGAAAATCTTTATTGGAACATTCTATCAATGGCTCTATGAAAGTTTCCATTTATTAGCATCATTTATCTGTACAGCTTTTATTCCATAAAGGTTTCTGCGGGGTTATTCTCAGTATTCAAGTTTCCCACACTATTTAAATAATGCTAATAGTATTTCATAGTCTATAAGCCGGAAAAGCCGCTCAAGATACATCAAGTCTAACCTTTAAGAATTACATAAATGTTTCTATCCCCATACCCGTGATATTTTTTCTCTTCTGAAAGCATCCACAGGCCTCTCTGAACAGTACCTAGAGTCCACCATAAAAAACCTCCTGAGGCAGGGAGTTCCATATCTCACCTTCTTACAGTAAAGAAAAACGCCTTGTCTATTGATGGTAAAATCGCCTCTCTCTAGGCGTAGAGGATTCCCCCTTGTCCTGGTCACAGGCCAGGTTATACAAAAGATCTTTGGAGAACTCCTGTACTGCGGTTAGGATTTGTACATTGTAATGAGGTCTCCCCTCAGTCCTTTTTTCTAACCACGGATAATCCCAACTTTTTGTAATCGTATGGATTATAGTCCCCATCCCCAAAATCCTTGGTTTGCTTTTCCGTCGCAACCGTCCAGCTCTAGCATTGTCCCTTTTATACACTGGTGCCAAAAACTGTACACATATTCAATGTGTGTCTGAACAGGGATTTGCAGCTGCCGGGCTCTGGTCACAACTAAAGGGGTTGTTATGGTCAAAAAACATGGCCTGAACAGTACCCTTAACACAATCAAACACTGTCACTAATTTAATGTTATAAACAATTCTGAAAAAAAATGTTTTATTCCCAGACAGCATTTGTGACCTCCTAATCGTCCAGGTTACGACAAGGAGACTTACGCGTAACCAGTCGCGACAGTGCGTCTTGTGATGTCTTGGTCCGCGGCTGCTCACTCACATCACACACATCGAGAGGGGTGTGTGCACGCTCTTACTGCTTACAGATAAGCAGATGCTAAAAGCCAATCAGGGATAGGTGTGCCGTGTACACACGCACACAGCTCGTAGGCGTGAGGATCCTGGGAGTGCGTCTCTCTGCGGGGTGATGGCAGATTAGTCTTTTATGCCATGGCAAGGAGGATTAAAAGGTAAAAAGCAGTTTAAAAAACTTTGTACACAAAAAAAAATTGGAGGACCTTGGAAAATGAAAAAAGGAGCTACTACTAGAGATGCTCTGATTTTATATTTTACCTAGAAGACCCATACAACCCCTTTAAGTGTACCATCCACCAATACCCCAAGTACTTCAGCTCAGTTGTTGTCCAAGGTAAATGATGTTTAGAACATAATATTCTTTGTTTCCATGGTCCCAGTGCATAACTTTACATTATCTACATTTAAACCTTATCAACCATTTCTCTGCCACTCCTAAAGCTTCCACCAAGTCTCTGTAATGGCTAAACTGATTGACCTCAGTATTATGACTTATTACACACGCTTAGTATCTTCAAATATGAAATGACTGTGTAAAACCCCCTTCAAGGCCTTAAAGAAGTGGCCCCCCAATACTACCACTGTGACACTCCACTGGTAATTCAACCCAATTGAGAATGGGCATTAATGAGCACCCTTTGTTTATTACTAAGCAATTACTTACCCAATACATAGATTTTTCCTAGTCCCAGAAGTCATTTTATGTACTAACTTTATGCGGCACGGTTGTCAAATGCCTCTGAAAAGTTGATATACAAATCCCTGTGTGTATGTATTTGCTTGTGTAGGTTTCATATGTGTATATGAAAAATATAACTGTACTGACCTTTTCTCCGACTTATGCAAAACTTGTCCTATAAAGCAGGACCCTACCCACTATGACAATATTTGCCTTATGTAAACCTAAAAAACCCAAAGCACATGTTGACTATTTCGGTGAACCTTGTTCAGGGATTGCTTATATTGCAGTTTTTTTTTGTTTGAATTGGAAGCTTTGTACTGTTATTGCCATGTTACAGAAAAGCATGATTAAGCAATGCGTTGAGCCCATTGTAGTATAGAAAAAATCAACTGTCAAAGATATGAGCAAGTGAGCGAGCACTAAATGCTCGGTGCTCGTTACTCGAGCCCGAACATTTCCAGATGCCGGTGGCTCGTTCGAGTAACGAGCCCAAGTTGAGTCAATGGGAGACCAGAGCATTTTACAAAGGGGACCAGGTTCGGGAATAAAATGTGTTATTAATTGAAAAAAAAAGAATGTCTTCTGATAATTTGCCAAAAATCTGCGATCTATTCTTCATGTCTCCGCGCGTATATTATCTCCCGCCAAGTTAGCAGATGTAAAGAAAGTGAAGAATAGATAAAAACAGTGAAACACAGTGAAACAACAGTGACCACAGGGCAATCATTTAAGAAAAAACACAGTTGCAGAACACCAGTGCAGAATAGTACAGATGTTCGGCACATTGCCATTGTCTGGGGATCGCGCGCCGGACGGCGGAGCAACAAAATAGCTGTGAAGAAACAAGATATATGGGTGTAGAAGAACACATTGCAGATGTTTATAAATACATCTTGCAATGGGTTCTTCACCAAAATATTGTATTACACCATGGCTATTTGTTCGCGCCGTCGCGCGTATCTCCCAAAGTAAGCCGATGTGCGAACATCTGTAAACTATTGCCACTGGTTCTGCACTGTGTTTTCTCTTAAATGATCCTGGGTTCCAACTGTTTTATTCTATTGCTCTTTGTCTTCACGTGTTTTTGTTAATAAATGCTCGATTCGAGCAGGGAAATACTCGTGCGAGCAACGAGCGTCGGTCGAGTATCCCTAATGTGATCGACCGAGCATCCAGCTGGACGAGCATTGGCGCTAATCTCTACACCAAGATTGCAATTTATTTTTCCTGCTGATGATTTCAACTGTAGCATATCTTTGGGAAGTAGTCTGATGTGCTTCAGAGACTAAATATTTGATAGAATGTATCTTATTTAGGCAACTATTTTTGGGCAAACTAGCTTTAATTTAGTAGCCACACCAATATTTATACTCTTCCACAACTAATATTTACTTAAAGACGTGTCAACACTGTGTTGTTACGAATCTGCGGAACAGACCCAACATAGACGTGGGCCCCGAGCCTAAACCCTCTTTCCCAGCTGTTTCAAAATTACTTGCCCTTACCCTAAACAATAGGAAGGCAATATTAATATTATCTCAGCCCAAACTGCAGACAACACAACCCAAAGAGAATGCAACAGCAGATCGGATAGTGCCAAATACAGGTTTGAATCCAGGGAGGACAATGCTAGTACACACATCTGTGACAAAACAGGACGAGTCAAGAATACAGGCAAAATAAGTCAAATATATCAGAAAGCAGATGAGAGCATGATCACTGCAAACCAAGTTCAAAGAGAAAGCAAAGAGCATTGATCCACAAAACCTTGTATGGAAAACCATAGCCCCATCCGAAGGTGATTGCAGATGAGATGGGAGAGGATTTATCAATTTCAGTGGGTTACTGCACATATTGAACCATAGAGAGCTTGCAGGAGACAGTGGGAAGTGGGTGCCAATACAAACAAAGCTGCCAAGACAAGGAAATACACCAGTGTTCAGACTATGCAAAAAGGACATGAAGAACCAAACTGATGCAGAGGATGGATTGTTTCAGCCACATGTTTAACACTCTGTAGTAGATTATATAAATGTAGGTATGAGTTAATTTATACACAGTCTTAGTTACTACTATTCAGTGATGCAACTTTGTGAGAGATGAGGCCCAAAACTACAAAACAACCCACTCTTTAATAGCCAACATGTCAATTTAAGCAGTAACATGTTACTATCTGTTTTGTTTTGGCTTTTAATTAGATTGGCGTCCTTGTAATGGTAGCATATAAGCTATAAAATATGTATCCTTCTGCACATTTTTACCATAATTATTATCCTCTTTGCCTTCCTTTGTCATTTTAATAAAACTATGTTTGCAGATGTTTATCTGAGTATAATCCTAAACAAATGTTATCTTTGGGAAACAAGACATATGTAAGATAAGAAAGATATAACTGACATTATACAGGAAATGAATTCTACTCTTCAATGCGTATGGAGGTTCAGCAGATGATTTGTTCTGTGCCGTAGTTGTTAACACCTAATACAGTAACTCTTAGATATTTAATCACGTCTGAGAGATCAAAATACAAGAAACAGTAGAAAACAAAAAATCGTATCGAGAAATACATCAACATCGGAGACATGTGACATGTGTACTTGAAGTCACTAAACTCATTCAAAGAATTTTCCAATCTGAATTTTCCAAATTAAAGAAAAATATTTGATATTCAATGGGTTGTTCATGAGATAAGAATTAGCATCTAGTTGCCTACATAAAAATAGTAAAATACAAACCCCATAGATACAATACAATACAAAAATATCTCAAATGACTTTTCTGCTTTAAAGGAGGTTTTCCTCTGAGCTGTATAGAAAGACTAAAGTTTTTTAAAAAAGAATATAACTAGAAAAGCAGAACTTATAAGTTATGAGTAGTTGTTGTTGGACATTTTATTAGAATGTTGTTTTATAGTAACTGCAAACAAATAGTCAGTGACAGCCACAGACAAACTAGTAAATGTCAGCCATAAGTCTCTCATTACTGGCAAAACAGAGGAGCTCCCATTGAGTGAACTGCCATAGGCCTCTCCTAAGATACCACTCCAATGGTTCCCATTGGTGCCATGCACAGTGTTATTTCACTATTTTATACAGGTTCTACATACATTATATATAAAACGTAACAATTATAGCTGCACGGTCATTTCAGTAAGGCCCTTCACACTGGCGTTTTCCGCGAAAGTTCTGTGCATGCTTCTGACGCGCCGAACTTGCATTGCACTATGTCCAATTGTTTTCCAGAACAGAACCCTGAGGAAAGTCGCGGATGAGGGCCGATACGCGTGGGGAACCTTCACCCCTATCAACTTCTAGGTGTAGTATGGGCATGTCACCTTTGTTGACCACTGTTTCTCCGGGTGTTGGGCGGATTGGAGCCCAGCCCAGTTTGTCTTAGAGGTGTAGTTGACAATCAGTACTTTTTGCCACTTGCACTTTAATTGTGTTTCCATTTTGCATCGTGACATGACGCTGTGGGGGTTTTTTGGCGGCAGGCATTATTATGCGTACAGTGTATTATTTGTTTGTGTTTGGTGGTCAACAATATATGATACATGAAAGGAATTCTCTCTTGCACCTTGTATACGCCTTTATACCTTATTGTTAGGGGGGGGGGTGGATTGGAGCCACTGTGCTTCGTTCCCTTTCCAGTGTGTTTTTTGTTGTACTTATACTTTTAAGGATTTACCTGGTGTAGTTGTAAATTAGGAATAATAAAGATGATTTTCGATACCTCATTTTCGGTCCATGATAGCACCACGTTTTCTTCAAATTTTCGGGGCTTAATTGCCAGTGTGTGGACCAGTTAAAAAATAGAGCTGTGCTGCCCAAAGTCTGTTTGGGTGTATACACTAGCGTTTTTCACGCGCATGTTTGTGCATGCTATGACGCGCAGGAACTTGCATGCCACTCTGATCCCATGTTCCAATGCGGCCCTTTCCCTCATTTGCATTTGTTTTGAGCGCGTCAAAATCACAGATCGCTCATTTGCGTTTCACGAGCCCATTTTTCCGCCCCATCAAGTCTTGGAGACGGCATCAAAAACGCATTGCCTCGCACGCCTTGCAAGTGCAGGCGAGTGCAATGCGTTTTAACGGATGGGTTGCTAGGGTGACCATGAATAATTCCCTGCTCGAGATGTCGAGCCTTTACTTAAAAAACAGTGAAGAACAGAAGAATCCGAATTCAACAACGTGAACACAGATCATTAAGTGAAAAAACGCATGCTGTGAAAAACAAAGCTGAAGTTAGATTGGCAGATGTTCGGCACATCTGCTCTTACTGGTTGGAGATACCGCGGAACGGTGCCAACAAAATAGCATTACGAAGAAAAACTATAGCTGTGTGTGAAGAACACATCCTTACATCTGCAACGTGTCTTCACACAGACTATTGATTCTCTTCACAACGTATTTTGTATCGCACCGTTCAGCGAGTATCTCCGAAAAGTAAGTCGAGGTGCCGAACATTATATTCACCAAGTTCAAAGGAAGAAAGCAAAGAAGCATTGATCCACAAACCCTGTCTGGAAAACATACCCCATGTCCGAAGGTTGATTGCAATGAGGAGATGGGGAGGAGGATTTATCAATTTCAGTGGGTTAACTGCACATGAACCATAGCAGAGTTTGCAGGAGACAGATGGGAGTGGTGCCAATCAAACAAGCTGCAAGCGACAGGAAGATAACCAGTGTTCAGATAGTCAAAAGACATGGAACAACAACTGATGCAGAGGATGGATTGATCAGCACATGTTTAACACTCTGTAGTAGATTAGTAAAATGTGGTATGAGTTAATTCTATACACATGTCTTAGTTTACTCAATATTCCAGTGATGCAACTTTGATGAGATGAGGCCCAAAACTACAAACAACCCACTTATTTAAATGCCAACATGTCAATTTAAGCAGTGAACATGTTACTATTGTTTTGTTTGGGTTTTAATTAGATTGGCGTCCTGTAATGGTCAGAAAGCTATAAAATATGTATATCTTGCACATTTTTACCATCAATTATTATCCTCTTTGCCTTCTTTGTCATTTTAATAAACTATGTTTCAGATGTTTACTGAGTTAATCCTAAACAAATGTTTATCTTTGGGGAAACAAGACATATGTAAGATAAGAAAGATATAAACTGACATTATACAGGAAATGAATTTACTCTTCAATGCGTATGGAGGTTCAGCAGATTATTTGTATGTGCCGTATTGTTTAACACCTAATACAGTAACTCTTAGATATTTAATAACGTCCTGAGAGATCAAAATGAAGAAACAGTAGAAAACAAAAATCGTAGATAGAGAAATACATCAACATCTGGAGACATGTGACATGTGTACTTGAAGTCACTAAACTCATTCAAAGAATTTTCCAATCTCTGAATTTTCCAAATTAAAGAAAATATATTTGATATTCAAATGGGTTGTTCATGAGATAAGAATAAGCATGTATGCTACATAAAAATAGTGTAAAATACAAACCCCATATGAATACAATACAATACAAAAATATCTCAAATGACTTTTGCTTTAAAGGAGGTTTTCCTCCTGAGCTGTATTAGAAAGACTAAAAGTTTTTTAAAAAAGAAATATAAAACATAGAAAGCAGAACTTATAAGTTGCTTAGTATGGTTTTGTGACATTTTATAGAAATGTTGTTTTATTTAGTAACCTGCAAACAAATAGTCAGTGACAGCCACAGACAAACTAGTAAATGTCAGCCATAAGTCTCTCATTACTGGCAAAACAGAGAGCTCCATTGAGTGAATGCCATGAGCCTCCTAAAACCACCCAATGTCCCATTGGTGCCATGCACAGTTTATTTCACTTATTTTATACAGGTCTACATAACATTTATTATAAAAAGTAACACATTATGCTGCACGGTCATTTCAGTAATTCACTGTGTTTTTCACTGTGTTTTTCACTTAAATCATCCTGTGTTCACTGTTTTTATTCTATCCTTTACTGTTTTTCACATAACCTGTCGGGAGATAATATACGCGCGGAACAGTGAAGAATAGATTGCAGATGTTTGCATACATCTGCTAACTTATCAGAAGACATTCTTTTTCAATTAAATAAAACATTTTATTCACGAACCATGGTCCCTTTGAAAAATGCTCGAGTCTCCAATTGACTTAAAAAACGCGCATGAAAAACGCGCCGAAAACGCAAGAAAAATGCAAATAACATGCGCATGAAAAACGCTAAAACGCTAATGACTCCAAGGAAAAATGGAACAAAAACGCAGCCAAAAACGTCAGTTTTTCACGCATTGCACCCTGACGTGAAATGCAACGCTAGTGTGGAAGGGGCCTAAGGGTATGACTTCAGTGAGGTTATGACTTCTTGCCACAATCTTTCCAGAAGAGGAAAGATCAAGACTGGCACAAAAAGTTTTGAAAGTGATGTACATCTCCTAAGCATCCACTTACTATGTTTCTGCTGGACTGTACTGCTTGGAACTGTCTTGACAAACAGAAAATGACAGGAGATGCTGATCAGCCAATCAAAGAGCACAATGGTGAAGTTTTAACTTTGGTGGGTGATCCCTGTCAAAATTTGATGTGTGGACCCATTATAAAGCAGCATTAGGGTTTCCATGTGTAGGATCATGCTAGTCACATTGACCCCTTTAGGTTTATTATTTAATAAATTAATTGGATTACTTGGTGATTAATGATAGAAGATTCAACCCAAACCCTCAATCCCTCTCTCCAAGCCTCTCTCCAACTCCCTGAGTAAGGAGGAGGGTAGGATGGATTAACATCTTAACACTCAGCGTCCAATATTTAGGACCCTGAGCTGATGCTGGCTTAGCTCGAGATTGGAGGTGGGCCGGCATCGGTATACAGGGGGTGTCAGCTGTAACTAACAGCTGACACTCCAGTGTAAACCCTGCGGTCTATGATGGGATCTTAAAGGCAAAGTGTCAGCCTATGTGTGTGCATAGGCAGACTGACCTAATATCCTGCAATACATCAGTTTTACAGGGTATTATCAAGAACAAGCAATCAGTTGATTGATTGTTCATTTCCCATGGTGGAGCTAATAAAAAAATAGTTAAAAAGAATGTTCTTAAATAAAAAATAAATGAAAATGCCCATAAACCTTGTCACGGGTGACCCTGCGATCCATGTGTCGGATCGCGGGGGCACACGTG
The DNA here is from genome assembly GCA_019512145.1 of Engystomops pustulosus. Lineage (NCBI taxonomy): Eukaryota > Metazoa > Chordata > Amphibia > Anura > Leptodactylidae > Engystomops > Engystomops pustulosus. The sequence continues at coordinate 13,381 of WNYA01001681.1, read as the reverse complement.
TCCACTGCCAACGCGCTGCCCAGCTCCCCCAGGTCACTACTTACCTGTCCCAGCTCCTGATGGCTCCGGCTCCTGGCTCCGGTCCCGCTCCTGCTCGCGGACTAGGCCGCACGCGCCCCCGCCCGACTCTTTAAGAATTCAAAGGGCTAGCATCCTTCTTATTGGCGCTGGCTTTCCCGGCTCGGCTATATAGCTTTGCGACTCCCAGCATCCCCTGTCGGATCTACAGGTCATTCTGCTGAAGTGAAAGCCTTCCTGAGCATTTCGAGATGCTCTGTGATGTTCCCGTGTTCCTGTGGTGTTCCCGTGTACCAATCCTGTGGTGATCCGGTGTACCAATCCTGTGGCAGTCCTGTAATACTGTGGTGGTCCTGTATTCCTGTGGCGGTCCTGTATTCCTGTGGCGGTCCTGTATTCCTGTGGTGGTCCGGTATTCCTGTGGCGGTCCGGTTATCCTAGTGGTCATCCGAGGTCCTGCCAGCCATCCATCCGAGGTCCTGCCAGCCGTCCATCCAAGGTCCTGTCAGCTGTCCGTCCGAGTTCCTGCCAGCCGTCCATGCGAGGTGCTGCCATTCCAAGGTCCTGCCATCCTGAGGTCCTGCCATCCCGAGGTCCTGCCATCCCGAGGTCCTGCCATCCTGAGGTCCTGCCATCCTGAGGTCCTGCCATCCTGAGGTCCTAACATCCTGAGGTCCTGCCTTCCCGTGGTCTTGCCTGCCCTGTGTCCCTACCTTGGCTGCCACCGCGGGCCTAGTCGCACCCGTGGAGGTTGGTGGTTCCCTGCCTCAGCAAGAACCATCCTGCTTTGCGACGGGCTCTGGCGAAGACCAGGAGTTACCCTTAGACTCCGCTCCCAGGTTACGTCTGGCATCGTTATCCCCCGCGGTGGTCCAGAGAGTCCACAGACTTTAGTCCTAAGGGACTATTCCCCAAGATTGTGACAAGCCTCAAAATATATATATATAGCAAAAGCAACATCTGTAACGATTCACAGAATTAAAATAGATTATTATTGAACTTGCTCAATGAACAAAAAAAAAACTTAAAACCCCACCAAACATATCTACTCCATAATGTTACTTTTGCAAAATACAACATGTCCTGCAAAAAACAAGCCATCAACCAGCTCTGCAGCCAAAAAAAATAAAATGTTATGCCACTTGGAAGACGGCGATGAACAAATGATAGATTTTTCCCCACATTAGGTTTTATTTAGCAAATTTTGTAAAACATAAGAAAAAATATCTACCTATGGTATCCACGTCATCATATTGACCCATAGAATAAAGATAACCTGTTTATTAGGCTATACGGTGAATATTAAAAAAAAAGGTAAAAAATCCTGCACAGAATTGATGCTCATGCCCTCCAACAAATGTTAATAAATTTTCAATATTAAGGCTTAATAACCCTAAAATGGTAAGACTAAAAAATGCATCTCATCTCGCCAAAAAAAAAATGAATGGCCCCAATAACTAAAAAGACCTTACATTCTATAGCCTTTAAAAGGGGACCAATGAGGAAACTAAAATCCTGGCAGCTGCATGGCCTCCTTCCCTTCTGCGTCTCCTTCAGTGTTCATCCGCTGACGAAGCCCGCGAGTCGGGCGATACGCGTGGGGCACACTCTCCTCCCCAGACCGCAACTACTTAGTTGGTAATGTAATCCTTTACATCTGCATTTTTCCACAGTCTACCCCCTTTGGACCATATATTTATTATTGCCTTTATTTTTTGTATAAGGGATCTGTTTACCCTTTCCCCTTTAGTCCTGGACATTGCTTTTAAAGCTTACTATTTACCTGTATTTCTTTTGTACTGCGGTTTGCCTGTGATCCATTTATGTGGTGGGATTGGGGAGTTCTTTTGTGATGTATACCCAATTGGTGTTTTGGGTTTTTAAGTATGTTTTAAAATGATTTGCCAATAAAGTTTAATGTGTGTCATTCATGCACATCTCCTTTTGTTTCTTATATACTAGTACTTTTTAGTTGTGTGACAAAGTTTTCTATTTCACACTGTTACCCCATTTTCCTAATGAGCATCAGTGTTCAAAAGTTATAACCACATAAAGCAACGCATGCCAGAATACAAAAAATGGGGCTGAGCCTTAAAGGGGTTTTCCCACTAACTAAAGTAAGGCCCTCTCCACAGTCTGAGGAGTGATGAGGAGTCTGACGGACGGTTTTCGCGATCTGTGGGGGTCGCAGCACTCTGAGTCTCCCACTGATCATCAAGTTAAAACCCCTTTAAGCTATAAACTGGCTATGTCCTGAAGGGGTTAAGCAGAAAATGAATCCTCCTGTTTGAACTGTCCCCTCCCCCCAGGACTCACCACTGCTGGAAGAAAGCCAGGTAATGTAAAATAATTTATAAAAAGTACTATATTTACTCTTGTTGCTGACAAAGGCATTTTTGTATATGAACACGCCATAGGCTATTGTAACCTATTGTAACCATTATGATAGGTTCACTTTAAAGAAACAAAAATGAGAAATTCCACTTCTTACATTAATGCACAATATCTCCCGGTCACCCCTATTTAATACATTTTAAATTTTGTTTTACTTACTTGAAATTTTATTAAAATCAAATGTATGTATTTAAAAAAAAGTTATTGCACTCTTGGTAATTGACCTTAAATTAAAAAAAAAAATCTAAATAAAAGCATCAATGAATTAGTAGCCAAAGGTGTTATAAAACTGTAAATAAAATAAATTTTAGGAAGAGAGCAAATAAAAATTTGCTATTAAACCTTAAGGCTACAGTGTTACTATATTTATATGGAGAGGACTCTCCATACAGGATTGGTGTTTACTATTATAGAGAAACATTGAATATATGATATTAGCAAAAACATTATTTGTAGCAAATAAATTATTTATAACAAATTAACAGATTAAACTCAGATTCCAAGGTTAGCAGGATGACTTAACTTCTTAACACTAAACTGCTGCAGCACATGTGACAATGCAATTGTTTCAGCTTTCACCATAGCATTAAAAAATATTTATTTTGGCAGTGCAACATTTTTATCAGTTCACTTATACTTTTACCATGCCCCCCTCTCCTGGTCCTATAGCTCCTGTATGAACTGTGGTTCCATTGTATTTTGCATGTATGTACTGTGGATATTTTCTATACAAGTAATACTCCTCATCAAGATACCTGTTGGTGCTTTCTGTTTGCTTGTTAAGCAGATAAGAATGGCAGATGTCTCTGTATGAAATCAGAAGCATATGCAGGTACAGTACCTGACCTGTATGACAGTTCTATTACAGTTTTCCATAATATGGCCATGGATATACACTTACCGGCCACTTTATTAGGTACACCATGCTAGTAACGGGTTGGACCCCCTTTTGCCTTCAGAACTGCCTCAATTCTTCGTGGCATAGATTCAACAAGGTGCTGGAAGCATTCCTCAGAGATTTTGGTCCATATTGACATGATGGCATCACACAGTTGCCGCAGATTTGTCGGCTGCACATCCATGATGCGAATCTCCCGTTCCACCACATCCCAAAGATGCTCTATTGGATTGAGATCTGGTGACTGTGGAGGCCATTTGAGTACAGTGAACTCATTGTCATGTTCAAGAAACCAGTCTGAGATGATTCCAGCTTTATGACATGAATTTTGGTTTTTTTGGAATGTGTTCACCAATGGTTTTATCCTGCTTAAGGATACTCCAATGTTTTTTAATGATTCGTTTGAACATAAAATGATCTTTTGAGAATTGTGTAATTATTGGGATACTCGCTATATCATCTTTTCCATTTTCTTTTGGAGGGCTTCCTTTTCTATCTTGCCCAGTGGCTAACAATGTGTCTCTAGGAATGTTAGCTATTTCAGTTCGTACTAACCTGATAGGATCTAGCTCATATGCTTTTTGAATAAATTTATTCTCTAGATGGTCCGCTTCTTTCAGGAAATCATCCAATTCAGTGCAATTTCTCCGATGACGTAGAAATTTACTCTTGGGGATGTTGTCTAGCCATATGGGCAAATGACAGCTCTTTCTAAGGATCAAGCTATTGCTGTCAGTTGGTTTATTGTATGTTTTAGGAAGAGAGCCGGAGCTCCCGACAACGCGTCGGTGGAAAACCCTTTTGTCTCACCAGACGGACCGTACCTAGGGTGACGTCACCGGTACCTTGTTAGTCAGATCCAGCGAAGCCACCGGCCGGGGCTCTCGTGCTGATCTGCATTTTGTGGATTACTACTTGGCTTGGAAACGCTAAATAGGGCGTCCAGGTGGATTAGTGCAAGACTTATGGATTTTTGGTAGTAAAAAGTGTTTTTTTTGGTATGTAAAAGTATAAAAGCAAGATCTATAGTACAGATGTTCGGAAATAAGAACAACTCCTTCCCAATTAAACATCATATCAGCTGCAATACAAAAGGAGTCATATATTGCATACAGTGCCCCTGTGGGAAAAGTTACATTGGAAGGACAAAAAGAAAACTTAACATAAGGATAAAAGAACATTTGCGGAATATAAAAAAACAATTTGATGGCCACCCACTATCACGCCATTATAAGGACAAACACAATGGAAAAATCGAAGGAAGTGTAATATTTGGCATTGAACAAGTGAAAAAGAACTGGAGAGGTAGGCTGTGGCGTTGCAACGATGCTCAATTGGTACCAAGGGGCCACACCATGACACCACCACCACCATCCTGAACCGTTGATACAAGGCAGGATGGATCCATGCTTTCATGTTGTTGACGCCAAATTCTGACCCTACCATCCGAATGTCGCAGCAGAAATCGAGACTCATCAGACAAGGCAACGTTTTTCCAATCTTCTACTGTCCAATTTCGATGAGCTTGTGCAAATTGTAGCCTCAGTTTCCTGTTCTTAGCTGAAAGGAGTGGCACCCGGTGTGGTCTTCTGCTACTGTAGCCCATCTGCCTTAAAGTTCGACATACTGTGCGTTCAGAGATGCTCTTCTGCCTACCTTGGTTGTAACAGGTGGCGATTTGAGTCACTGTTGCCTTTCTAACAGCTCGAACCAGTCTGCCCATTCTCCTCTGACCTCTGGCATCAACAAGGCATTTCCGCCCACAGAACTGCCGCTCACTGGATGTTTTTTCTTTTTCGGACCATTCTCTGTAAACCCTAGAGATGGTTGTGCGTGAACATCCCACTAGATCAGCAGTTTCTGAAATACTCGGACCAGCCCTTCTGGCACCAACAACCATGCCACGTTCAAAGGCACTCAAATCACATTTCTTCCCCATACTGATGCTCGGTTTGAACTGCACTTATTTGGACTTGACCATGTCTACATGCCTAAATGCACTGAGTTGCCGCCATGTGATTGGCTGATTAGAAATTAAGTGTTAACGAGCAGTTGGACAGGTGTACCTAATAAAGTGGCCGGTGAGTGTAGACCCGTAGTCAACTGTTTGTAGTTTTTCATAAAAGTTAGAGGAACATTTTATGCATAGTGTTTGTTTGAGAAAACTGGGATTGCAATGAACATATTGTAGCCTTAGGCTCTTAAAACAAGCTGTTATACATATTATTGGCTGAGTTAATTTCAGTTTTTTAGAATTTTAAAAAGACAGCTTATGATTTTTTTTGTATCATGTTAGAAGTAAAAGTTTAGAAGTACACATTTAAAATGTATTATTCAGAGGAAGGGTTACAGCTAAAATTTGGATTAGTATTATATTACATATATTGCAGTACTATGTCACCATCACTGCGTGCACTGAGAGTCTCATGTAGGTGAGGGATAACATCATAGGACTTTATTTGCCATTTTCTTCCTCAGCTTCCTATATAATGTAGTGTCTCTATTCTCTGACTCAATAGCCAGATATTGGCTCATTGTCAGTGCTGTTCTGTTGTTATCTGTTCGATTGTTTGTTTGCTGTGATTTGGCATTGTTCACAATTCTCTTGCATTTCCGATTTAGCAACTGATTTGATATCTTATTTGGATTGACGACTTCTCTTTGTATCTTTGTGCTACATACTCAGTGTAGGCCTGGAGTGCCTATATGACATACTATGAGGGTTATGAACAACCCATGCATGGAGTGCCTATATGACATACTATGAGGGTTATGAACAACCCATGCATCGTCTTCTTGCCCACCAAGCTCAGGGGCCCATCAACAGATTCATCTATTTACTTGTTGGAAGACACTGAGCCTGGCTACAGCTGGTAAGTGAAAGCAAGTTCTCTCTGCACATTATAACACATACATCTTTTCACAGTAATGCACTTACATATATACACATGTACAGTGGGTTACATAAGTATTCATATCTTTACAATGTTAGAAATGAAACCACAATTGCATTTCAATTTATTCATCTTCTACTTTGTTATCCCTCAATAAAATCCAACATATGTAATTGCTTTTTGAAGCCAGCTAATAGTTCAAAAAAGAACATCCGTGAGTAATTTATTCTCTAAATAACTAAAGCCGTTTTGTGAAGGTCTTAGAGGTTTGCTAGAGCATAAAATGGGGTTAGAAAACCAAGAAAAAGGCTGGCACGGCGCTATTATGGAGAGAGTCTTCTGGTAAGTTTAAATTGTTTATTCCAAAAACTGTAAACGCGTTTCGGGCGGAACACCCTTCTTCAAGTACAAATGGAAATAGCTAATCGTTGTGTGCTGGATCCATTCAGTGCTGGAGCGCCTAGGTACATGACATGTGGGGTGAGTGAACACCGTGTGTATAAAAGCTCAAGTGGCGGAAGTGGCGGAGGATGAGCCGGAAGTTTGAATCTCTCGCTACAGCAACAGGTTGCTTAGGTAACCCGAGATAACTGGAGAAGTTAAACGGGATGCGGCTTCCCGTTTAACTTCTCCAGTTGAGCTTTTATACATGCGGTGTTCACACACCCCACATGTCATGTACCTAGGCGCTCCAGCACTGAATGGATTCAGCGCACAACGATTAGCTATTTCCATTTGTACTTGAAGAAGGGTGTTCTGCCCGAAACGCGTTTATAGTTTTTGGAATAAACAATTTAAACTTACCAGAAGGCTCTCTCCATATTAGCGCCGTGCCAGCCTTTTTCTTGGTTTTCTAACCCCATTTTATGCTTGTGACACCGGTTCAGCCTTTGCATAAAGCAAATACCGGCTAGCTGTTGGGCAACTTTTGGAGTATCTCTATGCTCGATTTAAGCTATTTAAGGTGAGTGCGATTCTCAGGGGGGGTACTGTCCATACCCTCCCTCTCTATACATATCCCTCGGATATTTTAATTTCAATTTAATTTACTTTTTCCCATTTATCCTACGATAATACGTCCTCTCTTTTTTTGTTTTCATTATAGTATAGGTTTGCTAGAGAACATTAAAGAACAAGCAAATACCATAAAAACGAAGAAACACAGCGGGCAGCTCAAAGATATGGAGACAATGGGGCACATTTACATACCCGTCCCTTTGACGCCGCTGATCCGGAATGTCCGACAAGGATTCGGAGCTGCCGCGATTCACTAAGATCGCGCGTCCAATTTCCTGCATGTCCGCTTCCCCGCTGAGGTCCGCCGGAGTTTACCTTCTTCTTCCCAGTGTATTTGAGTGCTGATCTTGCGACACAATTTGGTTTTTAAATTCCGCAGTTTGTCCGAATCAGTTGGGTTGTTCGACGTCCACGCCCCCCGATTTGTGTCGCATGCAAGCTGGCGCCAATGCGCCACAATCCGATTGCGTACGCTAAATACCCAGGGGAATTCAGCGCAAAATGGAAAAAATTGCGAAACCTGACGGAAATGTATCCGATGGTCCCTTAGAAAATGTACCCCAATGTATATTACCCAGACGAAGGCTCATTTGAGCCGAAACGTGTGTCGGGGCTGGAGTCACCCTGGACCTGGGAACCTGCCATGTGATTATGGGTAAGAGACCCTGTTTACTCTAAAACATTTGGGGCAAGTGCAATATAACCCTATCAATCTATAATATATATATATATATATATATATTAATGTTTATACTGGTACATATATACTTCATTCACCTGACCCCCAGACAATCTACAATGCATGGTTTTTCCCTTTGTGTCTAAGTGGTGCTACTACTCTGTCTGCGTACCACCATCTGTGGCTGTACATTTTTATCAATACTTACATATTTTAATGGTTTTCTGTATGTTAAACTTAATAAAATATTACTTTGCTATATTTGCATCGAGTGTTTATGTCCTGTATACATGTATTATTCATAGCCCTAGGTTTTGGTGGTGTATATGTTTCTAGAGGTTATTATGCTATACTAATTTAGCCAAATACTCTATAACCGGCTCTACCTCTGTTCAGTGGTCAACTCGGTTAAATCAACATTGTTTTGCTATCCGTAGTGGACAAAAGGATCTTCCAGTGTCTAAGCATTTTATTGATTCAAAACACACTGAGAAACAATTGGGGTTTCACGTAATTGATAATTTCCCGTCTCTGAGAAGGGGCGGTGATAGGGAGAAAATATTAAAAAAGAAAGAATTATATTGGATATTTATGTTAGGCACTTTGGAACCGAATGGCATAAATGTGGATTACAAAATGAATGCAATATAATGTTATACATCATCGGGTTTATTTGATATAACATCTGTTTTCTCCCATATGATACAGTGTAGGCAGACTGTGTTACAAGGATTCATTATATTGAACTTGTTGTTGTTTGTTTTTTTTACAGATTGAATATATCATGATCGAAGTTACGAAGTTACACTGCACAATCGTCCCTTCATCAATTTTATCACTTTTTTTCATAGTAAATTTTTCCGTGATATTTTTGTCTGGAGATGTGACTAATAAAAAGGATCATGAATATTGTATCATTACATTGCATTATTGTGGACATATTTCTTTCTCTGGTGGTTGTCCTCTAGGGGTTTTGGCATTATTATGCCTAGTGGTGCCAGCTAAAACTGTATATGAATTAGTATTCATGGTTTTAGGCACACACAGGGTAAATCCCTTTAAGTAGGGTTTGTCTTTATTAATATATCCCCGATATATTGGAGGACTTTCATCCAGTTTACTCATATATGCTTCCAAATGAAGCTACCTATGTCCACTATGCATTCTTATATATGCTTTTATTTGAAGCTACCTTTACCCATCATTCATGCATATACCTGGGACTTGCTGAGGCAGTCGCCTTATAACTTCATTAATACAATTTCTGTCAGTCGCCAATCACAATCTTTCCAGTCTACCTCCGTTATTCAATAACAAAAAGAGAAAAACTATATAAACAGTTTTGTTTCTCACGTGTCCTTGCAGAGGCAATTTTGAGGTGGTGAAAGGTTCTGTCGGAGTGCTCGGCGTCTTACTGGCGTAGGTATCCAGGTATCCATTATATGTCCTTTACCTCTTTCGGTATAGGTGTCTTTTTTGAACATTCTAAGTGACTTCTCAATAACTAATGACCTAGATGTTCCATCCAATGATTGCCTATGTACACATCGACATCATGTTTTCTTCATGTTTGAGATTTTATGTATTTGCCGGTGTTCACACATGCAATCTTCGTGTCCGCAATCTTTGTGTCCGTACTCCTCGCTGTTTCCCTATGTTGGCATGACAACGATTCTACACACACTGTTTTAGTTGTCAGATATATGTATGTGTACTATTATCCGCATTATTATTAGTCCGTTCACTATGGAGCTATTTGGACTATACACATAACATATGCCGACACATTAGGAACATTTTCAGATTCTATTTATGATGATAAGTGGATTTCCCACTACCTATGTATCTCATTAATATGATCAGCTGTATCCATACTAAACACGCCTTTTTCAAGTTTACCCGGATATGACGCTATGTAACCACAGGTGTATGCAGGTGATTTAAACACTTTGTTTCCATTTGTTTTTATCTGTTTTCACCATGAGTAAGGCTTAAGCAAAAGCCGAAACGCGTAGGTGGCTCACCTACATGCACACCATATTTCCCTTTTAATGTGAGAAGAATAAAGCTACGTTTTATACTGGATGTGCCGCGCCTACCTTTTCCGTTATTTTGTTTGGATACCTCCGTTATTCCTTTGCATACAATTACCATAGCAACTCATCCAGCGGTATGTCTGGTCCGATCACATGATCACATGTCACTTCCAGTGTTTACGTTCCAGGCATGCCCGATGCGCATTCACACAAACAATCTAGTGTGTCGAAATGTCTGCCGTGATAATGATGTAAGGTGAAGATTCTTAGGTAGGATTTTTCATTTATTAGCACTTGGCACTTTGAAGATTTTGATTATTCACAATTTTTAAGTCTTTTATGGATGTATAAAATATATATATATATACCTCAATCTTCAATTTTTTTTGCTATGTATTCACAGGTGACATCATAATGTATGCTATAATAAGTGGTGCTACTACTCTGTCTGCGTACCACCATCTGTGGCTGTACATTTTTATCAATACTTACATATTTTAATGGTTTTCTGTATGTTAAACTTAATAAAATATTACTTTGCTATATTTGCATCGAGTGTTTATGTCCTGTATACATGTATTATTCATAGCCCTAGGTTTTGGTGGTGTATATGTGTTTAGAGGTTATTATGCTATACTAATTTAGCCAAATACTCTATGACCGGCTCTACCTCTGTTCAGTGGTCAACTCGGTTCAATCAACATTGTTTCGCTATCCGTAGTGGACAAAAGGATCTTCCAGTGTCTAAGCATTTTATTGATTCAAAACACACTGAGAAACAATTGGGGTTTCACGTAATTGATAATTTCCCGTCTCTGAGAAGGGGAGGTGATAGGGAGAAAATATTAAAAAAGAAAGAATTATATTGGATATTTATGTTAGGCACTTTGGAACCGAATGGCATAAATGTGGATTACAAAATGAATGCAATATAATGTTACACATCATCGGGTTTATTTGATATAACATCTGTTTTCTCCCATATGATACAGTGTAGGCAGACTGTGTTACAAGGATTCATTATATTGAACTTGTTGTTGTTTGTTTTTTTTACAGATTGAATATACCATGATCGAAGTTACGAAGTTACACTGTACAATCATCCCTTCATCAATTTTATCACTTTTTTTCATAGTAAATTTTTCCGTGATATTTTTGTCTGGAGATGTGACTAATAAAAAGGATCATGAATATTGTGTCGTTACATTGCATTATTGTGGACATATTTCTTTCTCTGGTGGTTGTCCTCTAGGGGTTTTGGCATTATTATGCCTAGTGGTGCCAGTTAAAACTGTATATGAATTAGTATTCATGGTTTTAGGCACACACAGGGTAAATCCCTTTAATTAGGGTTTGTCTTTATTAATATATCCCCGATATATTGGAGGACTTTCATCCAGTATACTCATGTATGGTTCCAAATGAAGCTACCTATGTCCACTATGCATTCTTATATATGCTTTTATTTGAAGCTACCTTTACCCATCATTCATGCATATACCTGGGACTTGCTGAGGCAGTCGCCTTATAACTTCATTAATACAATTTCTGTCAGTCGCCAATCACAATCTTTCCAGTCTACCTCCGTTATTCCTTTGCATACAATTACCTTAGCAACCCATCCAGCGGTATGTCTGGTCCGATCACATGATCACATGTCACTTCCAGTGTTTACGTTCCAGGCATGCCCGATGCGCATTCACACAAACAATCTAGTGTGTCGAAATGTCTGCCGTGATAATGATGTAAGGTGAAGATTCTTAGGTAGGATTTTTCATTTATTAGCACTTGGCACTTTGAAGATTTTGATTATTCACAATTTTTAAGTCTTTTATGGATGTATAAAATATAAATATATACCTCAATCTTCAATTTTTTTTTGCTATGTATTCACAGGTGACATCATAATGTATGCTATAATTTTCCTGTGGATACCTATGGAGGACCTGAAGCCCGGTTCTTTTCAACGTGCACCCACCATCTTGGATTAGTGTTTTTTAATTTGTCATCCACTTTGTGAAAACCTTTAAGGACATCTACCATCAAATATACTGATAGTAGACTCCTATAACTCACGTGTCTGTCGTCTTCTGCACTTTAGCAAACATTTATTTATTATTCCGAGTTCTACCCCGATATTCTTCAGACTGATGATTTTGCCACTCACTGAGATTTTCCTTGATAGGTTTGTGACTGTGCAAGCACGAGGCATACAGACTGTCTAGTGACCTCACTGGCAGTATGTAGGATACCAGGTGGGACCCGGCTACAATTGAAATTTAGAGGGCATGAATGAATTATCAGTCCTCAGAGCCAGGAGGCGCTCAGGTGACGTAAACCTTAGCGCCTCCGGCTCAATAGCATATTATATAATAGTTTGTATTTTAAGAGTAAAGAGTAAAGTCAAGGAAAGTAATAAAAAATGTTTACTAAAGCGCAGAAGACAACAGACGCGTGAGTTATAGGAGTCTACCATCAGTATATCTGAGTTTGATCTGTTTTACCTGCTCCCTAGCGTACCAGGATGGATTTTGATGGTAACTTTCCTTTAAAAGCAAAAAAGTAACTTGTCATGAAGGAAACGCTGACATTATGACAATCATTTCCACTTGTACCTCATTGCTTTAGATGACCATGTAATAACATGAGATTTTTAAAAACTTGATGTTACTTTATGTTGTGTGGTTGTCTTCATTGTTGAAATCAGATCTGAAAAGAGCAGAAGAGGCAGCTACATTTTTATCATTAAACCCACATAAATGTAGAACATTTTGTCACTACTATAAATTGAGTAAGTATGTGCATTTCATTCAGAGACAATTCTACACAGGAAACATTGCAAAGGTTATTCAAACACCCAATTTGAAACTAGAGAGAAAAGAGTCAATTCTGAATAGTGTAAATGAGCATTTCATTTTAACATAAAAATATTAATTCTATGGCATTTTTCAACATCTTTGTTGAGCAGGAAAGATATGGCAATTAAAAATCACCTTAGAATGTCTGCATTTCAGTTCTCCCTTTTAAGCATATTGATATTTTTCTAGATATACATTGCAAAGATTTTGCATATGACATTTTGACTTCAAATAAACTGAATAATAAAGAGCACGAAACAATATTACCAACTTTTACAATGCAGTCAGTGTTTATTGTGTGAACCACAAGTACCATATATACTCGAGTATAAGCCTAGTTTTTCAGCACAAAAAAATGTGCTTAAAACCCAACTCGGCTTATACTCGAGTAAAAAAATATAGGTTTTACCATTTTTTTTGTTCAAATTAGGGGCCTCGGCTTATACTTGGGTCGGCTTATACTCGAGTTTATACGGTAAAATTGCAAAGCAGGCTTATTCTACACTTAAAGTTTTACTTCTTGTACAGTCACTAATTTTGCATTTTGATCAGCAGAGGAAAAGCCAGCTCTTTTTCAGCTCTCGCTA
>WNYA01001680.1:0-56339 GCA_019512145.1 Engystomops pustulosus | reverse complement strand
TGGAAAGGAGGGGGGTGTGCAAATTTGCACACCCCCCTCCTTTCCATATGAATGATGATTATGTTGTCTATATATCCTTTCCACAGGTAATTTGTGTGAATGAAACACTGTTCAAAGTTGACCTTGTAGTAATTTGCATATGAGGGGCCACACTGGACCCCATCGCGGTACCTTTTATTTGGAGATGATAAAATCCTGAATAAGAAAGTGATTATCCCCCACAATGAGTGTGAGCAGCTCCATACACAACTGGACGTCTTGTGAGATGTAATGGGAGTCAAGATCCTGGAAACTGCCCCACCTGAGGCTTTGGTCGGGTTTTGTGAATTTTCGGCAGAATGTATATGACTGGACGAGAGTTGTAGAAATAAAATCTAAAGTGATCAATGACTTAATATTGCAAGGGGGAGCAGTGTCAGTACAGTAACCAGGGAGAGGTCAGGGAAGGTGGAGCAGGGTCAGTACAGTAACCAGGGAGAGGTCGGGGAAGGTGGAGCAGTGTCAGTATAGTAACCAGGGAGAGGTCAGGGAAGGTGGAGCAGGGTCAGTACAGTAACCAGGGAGAGGTCAGGGAAGGTGGAGCAGGGTCAGTACAGTAGCCAGGGAGAGGTCAGGGAAGGTGGAGCAGGGTCAGTACAGTAACCAGGGAGAGGTCAGGGAAGGTGGAGCATGGTCAGTATAGTATCCAGGGAGAGGTCAGGGAAGATGGAACAGGGTCAGTACAGTATCCAGGAAGAGTTTAGGGAAGATGGAGCAGGGTCAGTACAGTAACCAGGGAGAGGTCAGGGAAGGTGGAGCAGGGTCAGTATAGTAACCAGGGAGAGGTCAGGGAAGGTGGAGCAGGGTCAGTACAGTAACCAGGGATAGGTAAGGGAAAGTGGAGCAAGGTCAGTATAGTAACCAGGGAGAGGTCAGGGAAGGTGGAGCAGGGTCAGTATAGTAACCAGGGAGAGGTCAGGGAAGGTGGAGCAGGGTCAGTATAGTAACCAGGGAGAGGTCAGGGAAGGTAGAGCAGGGTCAGTATAGTATCCAGGAAGAGGTCATGGAAGGTGGAGCAGGGTCAGTATAGTAACCAGGGAGAGGTCAGGGAAGGTGGAACAGGGTCAGTACAGTAACTAGGGAGAGGTCAGGGAAGGTGGAGCAGTGTCAGTACAGTAACCTGGGAGAGGTCAGGGAAGGTGGAGCAGGGTCAGTTCATTAACCAGGGAGAGGTCAGGGAAGGTGGAGCAGGGTCAGTATAGTAACCAGGGAGTGGTCAGGGAAGGTGGAGCAGGGTCAGTACAGTAACCAGGGAGAGGTCAGGGTAGGTGGAGCAGGGTCAGTATAGTAACCAGGGAGAGGTCAGGGAAGGTGGAGTAGAGTCAGTACAGTAACCAGGGAGAAGTCAGGGAAGGTGGAGCATGGTCAGTATAGTATCCAGGGAGAGGTCAGGGAAGGTGGATCAGGGTCAGTACAGTAACCAGGGAGAGGTCAGATTAGGTTGAGCAGTGTTAGCATAGTATCCAGGCAGAGGTCAGGACAGGTGGAGTAAGGTCATTATAGTAACCAGGTAGAGGTGAGAGCAGGTGGAGAAGGGATAATCCACTAACCCAGCAGAGGTCAGGGTAAGTGCAGCAGGATCAATACAGTAACTAGGCAAAGGTCAGGGCAGGTGGAAAACAGTCAATGCCGTAATCAGGCCGTTGTCAGGACAGGTAAACCAGGTTCAGAGTCAGGTAACACTAGTAATACGGACCAACTAAGGGGAAGACCTTTGAAGGATTGAAGACTTTAGGAAGTCATTTATCTTTTTTTCCTTTCTTCTTCCAGTGAGTCTCTTTTTGCACCTCAGTTGTCTATGTAGGCGCAAAACAATTTCACTTAAAATCGAGCAGCAACATCTGGAAGCAGGAGAAATACAAAGACAAATTAGGAGCAAACCAAGATCACTGCTACAGGGCAAACCCCAGTGCATGCTGGGAAAAGGCGCAAAAAGTTGCACAAATAACCTAACACAACCAAAATGTCAGTAAAATACAACCAAATAACCCACATCCAACTAAGATAAATCTGCCCCTATGGGCTTTATTTCTAAGTAACTCTCCCTAGGGCAGTGATGGCGAACCTATGACACGCGTGTCAGCCCTGACATGCGTAGCCATTTTTGGTGACACGCGGCCGTCCAGTGCCTGCGGTCCGCCCCCTCCATGTGTAATGTGCTGCCCCTGTGTTAATGTCTAGCACGCGTCCCTTTGTTTCTGCCCCCTGTCAGGTCAGTCACGTGACCTGAGGCGCCATTATCGTCAGACCTGCAGTAAAGCTACAGGGAAGAAGACATCACTGGGTAAGTATATACGTTTATTATTATATTATATTTAAAGGGAGGCGGCTAGGGGTATTTTAGTAGTAAAGGGAGGCGGCTAGGAATATTTTAGTAGTAAAGGGAGGTTGGTAGGGGTATTTTAGTAGTAAAGGGAGGCCGCTGGGGCATTTTATTAGGGAAGGAAGGCCGCTGCTGGACATGTTCTTAATAAAGGGAGGCCGCTGCTGGACATGTTATTAATAAAGGGAGGCCGCTGCTGGACTTGTTATTAATAAGGGGAGGCCGCTGCTGGATATGTTATTAATATGGGGAGGCTGCTGCTGGACATGTTATTAATAAGGGGAGGCCGCTGCTGGACATGTTATTAATAAGGGGAGGCCGCTGCTGGATATGTTATTAATATGGGGAGGCCACTGCTGGACATGTTATTAATAAGGGGAGGCCGCTGCTGGACACAGGGCAGCCATCAGGAAATTCGGGGCCCCATACAGCAAAAGTGTCTGGGCCCCAACACACCCCAAAACCGAACAAGCCTCCTGCCCCCCGCAGTGACCTTTCACAAACAAGGCTGCTCCGGTCTTCTTCTCGTTCTCTTGCGCGCGCCTTCTTCTCCTGCAGACAGTGTGTGATCCCGCGAGACCTGTGACCCAGCACTGGATCTCGCGGGATCACACAGCCAGCCCAGGAGGAAGCGCGCAGAGACCGACGCGACGCTGGCGGCAGGGTAAGCATGAAAGAACTGTACGCAGCGCACTGCGCACTTAACCAGCGGCCCCCGGCGCCTCCACCCCACACCACACATATTGTGTGCAGCCAGGGGCGGACTGGGAATTTAAAGTGGCCCTGGAAAAAACTGTAAAAGTGGCCCCATTCTGTGGGCGGGGTCAAAACAGGTAGGCGTGGCCTTGTGATGTGGGTGGAGTTACTAAACTCCATAAAAACTGTATAGATGGTCTAAATCAACATGTACACTTCAGAGAAAGAGACTCGTACTGCCTCTATTATAGAGGAATAATACTTCTATTTTAAGAGCACACAACTTAATACTGCCATATATGTACACTAAAAACATACTACAATACCTTCTCTGATAAACAAGAATGTAACTACCATAGTACTGCCCCCTATGTACAAGAATATAACTACTATAATACTGCTCCCTATGTACAAGAATATAACTACTATAATACTGCTCCCTATGTACAAGAATATAACTACTATAATACTGCCCCCTATGTACAAGAATATAACTACTATAATACTGACCCCTATGTACAAGAATATAACTACTATAATACTGACCCCTATGTACAGGGATATAACTACTATAATACTGACCCCTATGTACAAGGATATAACTACTATAATACTGCCCCCTATGTACAGGAATATAGCTACTATAATACTGCCCCCTATGTACAAGAATATAACTACTATAATACTGACCCTTATGTACAGGAATATAACTACTATAACACTGCCCTATGTACAGGAATATAACTACTATAATACTGCCCCCTATGTACAAGAATATAACTACTATAATACTGCCTCCTATGTACAAGAATATAACTACTATAATACTGCCCCCAATCGACACGACCGGTGCCCCGATCCTGCTCAGAAGAAGGGGAGGACCCCGGTGAAACTAGAGCAAATGCTTCCGTGGCTAAGTAGGTACCGAATAGAAAATGCAGCGGCTTTTTGTTGCGGGAAGGTTTTCCAGTTTATTTTCCCATCCCATGTGACGAGGGTTGAAAATCGACAGGGCCAAATGTCATGTTTATTTCGCAGCTGACCTGGAAATTCTTTTACATGATCTTCTTGGGTAACTTTTTGTGCATATAATTTCATCTAACAATTTATAATTAACACAATTCTATACGTATAGGTTGAACGCACTTGCAATTCCTCTCTTGTAGTCTATGCTTTCAAGTTGCCATGTTAGGGAGATCAACCCACCACCTATAGAACTACACATAAAACCTACACTAAATAAAAAATTATATATCAAAAAATGTTAATCGCGTACAGGACACCTGGTCCCAATTCATAAAGTACCGACACAGTACAATGTTTCTACATCCTATACGCTTTGGTATCTGAGTTCATTTGTAAAACCTGCAGGATTTACATATTCGCTGTAACATTATTGTATTACTGATTGTATAGATTGTAATAACAGACAGTGAAACGGAGTGCAGCATCATTATATAATGCATCAGTCAGTAGGTATCCAGTACCCAGGGTGACTAATCATGAAGGGGATCTCATTACCTTTTTATGGGTCTATACAAAGGGCCGATTCTACCTACTCCATCATGGAGACAATGGTTTGGAGAATCTCTATAATCTCAATATTGGGAGACTATACAGTATCTGATCCCTGTCGTTACTTGTGGCGGTTGCCGCCCCGGGTGACAGTAATGGCAAGATGTAAGTGATCTGGTGACCGTTGCCTTCCCCTCTCTGTCTCGGATTATCATGGGACATATCTTGGGAAGTCCATGTGCACCAACACAGGGCCGGCCGATAGGGCGTACAACTGGTACTGCCGCTATGGGCCCGGACGCTAAACACTAGTGTTGGGGGGGGCCCGGCGGTGGGCCGCAGACTGTGCGGTCTGTGCTGCACAATATGTCGTGGGGTGGGGGTAGGAGGCGCGGGGCGCTGCTAAGTGCGCAGTTTGGGCCGTGCGTACAGTTTCTTTCATGCTACTCTCGCCGCCGCGTCGCGTCGGTGCACTCTCTGCGCGCTTCCTCCTGGGCTGGCTATGTGATCCCGCGAGATCCAGTGCTGGGTCAAAGGCTCGCGGGATCAACCCACTGTCTGCAGGAGAAGATAGGCGCGCTCAAGAGAACGGGAAGAAGACCGGAGGCATCCTGATAATTCCTTTTGTAAATATAGTTTGTGCCTTGGGGCCCCGGGTGGGGGGGGGGCGGGGGTGGGGGGGAGGGGGGGGGGGGGGGTGGATGGGTTGTGGATAGGTCCTGATGGGGGCAGAAACGGCTGAACCTGAGGTCGATGGATTAGGGTCAGAACGGCTGACCTGAGGTCTGATGGGGCAGCAATGGCAGACTGAGGCTGATTGATAGGGCAGAAATGGCTGACCTTGAGGTCTGATGGGGCACCTTACTCTGACCTGAGGTCCTATGGGCACAATTACCTCTGACCTGAGGTCTTAATGGGGCACATTAAGCTGACCTGATGTCTGAGGGGGCACAAGACGCTTTTTGAGAAGGTCTGATGGGGGGGGTCACGATACGCCGACCTGAGGTCTGATTAGGCCCCGAGACGCCGATCCCTGTACTGTGACATCCTGTGTTTAAAATTATCCCTGTCAGATGACATCTCGGTGCTTTTAATGTTCCTGTACTGTGACATCACTGTGCTTATTATGTCTGATACTGTTAATCACTGTGTTTTATTTCCCTGTCCATTGACAATCACTGGGTGTGTATTATCCCACTTAGCAGGAACTGTAATTGGTCCTGTGTTTGTTTTCCTATTTTTCAGGGTCTGACTCAAGGACTACGTCGACCAGCTTTTTTTTAATACAAGGGTCAACAGGGTCTGGGGGAGGTGTTTATTTCAAATAAAATGTTTTTAATACTTGTGTGTGTATTTTTTTTTGGGTAATACTAACATTTTTAGTAAATTGCGGCTAATCTACAGACGGCACTGATTACTAAGGGTACTGGGCTTCGTGCATTGGCCGGAATGGCGGCAGCACTAACCCCAACATCTTCTATTCCGTCGGCACCCACCCACAAGCTGGTCACACACGTAGTCCACCCTAAAAAACAAAAAACACACATCAAGAAATAAACAAATCCGACTAGTCCCATCTTCATTCACGACCCTTAAAAATAGCAAACAACACACAAACACATACCACTTACCTCTATCCTGCAGTGGGATAATACCCACACAAGATGTCAACTGTGCAGGGCTACAAACACGAGATGTCCTGTGCATGATAATAAACACAGTGATTTTCACTGTAACAGGGATAATAGAACAGTGATGTCAACAGTACAGGGATATACACACTTGATTCACGTACGAGATACTACACAGTGAATTTCACATTACAAAGGGATAATAAAACAGTTATCTTCCACAGTACAGGGATACTACACACATGATGTCACAGTAACAAAAGAGTAATACACATCAGTGATGTCCAGTACGGGATACTACACACAGTGATGTCACGTACAGGAGATAATCCACCACGATGTCACATGTACAGGGATAATACAACACAGTGATGTCCCAGTCCAGAGGAAATAATGAAACACCATGATGCGACTTGTTAAAATGTTGCACTATACACAAGGGCATATTGCACTATATAGTCAGAGGGCACAGTGTATTGGCACTATAACATAGGGCTCGGCGTATGTAGCATTACATATTGGGAGCCCTGCTGTGTGTAGTCACTATGCTGCTGTTTTTTAATTCAGGTCACAGCATTTTGATCACTGAAATGATCTGTGTCAATCTGCGGATGCCAATGTGATAATTTGTTCAAAAGAATAGCTACAGACTAAGAAAGACTAAAACTTCAGACGCAGGAGAAGACGTCAACCTGTAATAACTAAATGGAAATGATTAGTCTGCTACTGACTGGTATGATGAGTGTTGTAGTCACCCTGGTTGTACAGCTAATGATGGGTGGTAGCATTGTTTTATGGCAACACAACTCTCATATCCCCTTTACACTCTTTACAGGCCGATACTGGGAGCTGTAAGTTTCACACACCATACAATGTGAACAAGTCCTAAGGATTTGTGAAGAAGCTCTTTTAAATGGTACTCAAGCCCTACGTGGGCACCTAAACATATGGAAATAAAGGTTTTTGTACCATAATCCCCCTCATAAAATTCACTTCAAAAAGCCCCGTTCCCATCTTCCAAATAAATAATAGTAAGGCATCCCATGTCGGGACTATGTCACTATAGCAATGGAGGCAGCACTCATCAAATCATGCTTTCACCGTAGCATGTTTGGCTGCTGTTTTCCCTCTGCGTGTTTCTTCTCGAAGACCAACTTCATCAAACAACCCGCTGCGGGTTTTTTCCCCATTGACAAAAATCCACCATCCATACTACTGCGGATTTCTTCCGATCCATACGTCACAAGGAAAATACCCCAGGTGGTTTTCTGGCGTTCCGTCCTGAGAAACACGCGCAAACACGCTGAAAACGTGTAAAGCAACCCCAATGAACACAGCTTATACATAACACATTGTTTTCATAAGAAACCATTGATATACTAGCATTATTAGCTCTTGGCTAGTAATTCTGAGAACCCTAACATGTACCAATCGCCAAATCTGGCTCTCACAAACGGAAGGAGCAAAAGACATCGTAAAGCTGAGAGGAAAGTTCAAGAAAAACAAAGATCAAGAGTCAGTAACGTATTAAAAAGCCAGAAAGTGACAGGTGAGTGTTTATGAAGTTCAGGAATTACGGACAGAAACTTCCGAGGAATGATTGTGCATACTGCTACATCATGTCACGCGCACTCTGAGAGCATTTCTTCAGTGATGGAAAAAGAGGATGAAACATGGTAATGTGCCACCATTGGTAAGCAAGTATTAGAAGAAGTTAGCAACCCAGTCCCTCACCACGTCCCCACAAGACCAATTCACTATAGAAAAGATTCTTCTTCATAATGCGCGGTTATGTCTTCCAAACGTGCTTGTACAGGATGGAAGAAGAACACCCTTCGCACAGCAACAGATGTACGTTCTAAAAAAAACTAAAGTACCCTGAGCCTCTCGATTGTTGCCCTTAACTTAACTTCCTTAGAAACAGTCAAGTGAGGAAGAAATTGACTGGAAAGACCCAGCAACTATTGGCCAGATTTCCTCAAGGACAATGAAGGGAGAAGATTGTCCCATCTGTGACTTTTCAATGATCACGAACATTAATATATGGCACAATCGCTACCTAAAGATGTTAAGACCATTCTTTCAGATGACTTTCTCTTATGCCAATGTCATCTCAAATGGACGTGAGAAGATTTTCAAGGACTGGCTGATATGGTAGTCAAAGCAAAAAAGTGCTTACTTTGTGTCAACTGTAATTGCATTTCTCTAATGAACCGATTCCCTAAAACAAAAAGGAAGCATCTCTGTAGGAAGGATTGTTTGATCGCTTCAAAGTACATGTGGCAAGTCAAAGGTTGTAAACATGAGTTGCCAAGCATGACCTCTGCCAGGCCCACCACATAGCACTACTAGGAGCTGGAGAACCTTCTAAATCTATAGGTGGTCATGGTGTTGATTTTTGTTGATTCAAAGAAATAATTGTTCAAAGGAAGCTGATAATTTTGAGGCACTTTTATAAAGACTGTTAGATAAGTCACTTGCGTCTAGCTGCCGGATATGGCATTCAGGGAGCTCCAAGGATATTAGAATCCATAATGGCACTTTTCTGGGGAACCTTGGGAAATATTAAGGCAAGATACGATGTTGTATGAGAGAGCAATTAGAAAAAAAGTCAAGGCTAAGCCAAGAAAGGGAAAGAGACTTCCCTCATTACCTTTCTTTGGCTACAACAAACCGAATTCCTTAATGGATTGTGGAAAACATTCCCATAAATCCATACTTTCTTGAAAGGAACAGCAATTTTTTGCAATAATTTTGATGCTACCCCGAGATTTTGTCCCCCCCACGCGAGTCAAAATGTAAATTGTTTTGCGATACGTTTACGAGATCCCCAAAATGGAAAATGGAATATAGAAGAAAGATTTATTGTATTCTGTGATTTTCTCAGAAGACCGTGAGAAATCGCTGATATATCATGTCAAGACTAATGACACATGCATTGATCTCCAAGCTTGCAGAGGGCCAGTATTATAATGACCAACATGTCTGGGAAGTTAAGGTGTAATGCCAAATCATCCAGAGACATGCCCACCGCGTTGTTTTGGTCCTGTGCTGCCATTCTTTAAACCTTGTGGGGTACATGCACCGCAAGCTGCCATTGAAAAATGAAGACATTTTTTGGTATTAAACAGCTATGAGATACTGTTCATCAGCACCCTGCAGATGGAACACACTGATTGAGGAAGTTCGGAAGGTCTTTGCATGGTTTAGTGAAAACTCGGTGGAGTTCAAGAATAGAAGCTCGTAGCGGCCATTGCATCAGACCTAACCACAGTCTTTTGAAGGCTCTGGAAAAAGTTTCTTGCTTCCAGAAACTAGATTCAAATGATGCACAACTCAGATGCCCATGTCCTGTATGACTATTTTCATCTTTCGGGCATTGGTTTTAGCAACATTCTGGGTAAAAAGTCTTACCAGCGTTGAGGAAAGAAACAAAAGTCTTCAATTCAATCAAGGTCTTTTCAATGGAAATTTTGGGGGGATTGCCAACATTAAAAGCTCTTTCTGACGAAATGAAGAGCTGCTTATAGAAAAAGTGCCTGTAATTTACTTTCTGAAGCTAGTGGATGCAGATACGCAGACTGTATGGAGATTCCCAGGAACGTACTGAACCACCAGACAACATGGCGGCAAAGGAAATCAACCTCACAGATGCAAAAGATCCTGAAGACACTTTAAAAGCTAATGTCTTCCTTGAATGGCAAATGGACCAATAATTTCTGACCTCATCAGCGCTTCAATCGATGAAGAAGTAAAAAAAATCTTCAACTATTTTCTTAGACTATTTCCTCCTTCTCTCCATCTGAAAGTGATAACAATAAGCGAAGAATATCTGGTTGGCATCAGACTGAAGATTGATCTCACTACCCTAATGATTTCACATCATCTTTACTCAGTGAGCTACAAACATCTCAGAAAGGTGTATGCAGGCTACTTTCCAGAAAACAGGGTCCCAATTAGATTTTGCTACACGAACATACATATTATTACGACCTAGAGCTACACGCATTTTTGGAGAGGTGTGTATTGCTCTGTACTTCGGATTTTCACTACCACTCCCACTTTCAGTGGCAGAAGGAGAGAGGGCATTTAGCAAACTTATTCATTGTATTAAGAACTATCTGCGTTTCTACAATGAGTAGCAACGTCGAAAACGCCTAAGCAATCCTCATCCATTGAACATGAACGTCGAGACAAACTCTGTTATAAAAAGATTGTGATAAAAGAGATTTGCCAATCTGAATAAGAATAACTGATGGCTCCCGTAATCTGAATTTGCGGGTTACTTTGCCAAGGATCTAGCTAGATGTGGCGTCAAGACGAGTATAATTTTGTAGAAAACATGGTCCTTGCTGCCGTCGTCACAAGGAACTGCCGAAAAACCCTAAGCCAGTGGATACAATAAGCAAATAATTCCCAGTGCTTGGATTGGCCGTGCAACACTGTAAAGAACGGAACTATGTCATTAACAGTCGCGCGCTCCAAGTGCTCAGAGCTCCCTCATCATATATGGGTAATATGGATGTGAGAGTGCAGTCCTTGATGATTGCAGTCAGCACAAGGACCATGAATTTCACCAACTGTACACAGTTTTTTTGGAGCTGGCTGGGGAACCAAAACTGATTTTTGTTGCCATAGAGGCTCAAAGTGAATTTGAGTTTTGGGTTAAAAAAAAAAAATTTTTTGTTTACAACACTATGGTGAAGTTTACATGCGGTTAAAAACATTGTTGCATTTACCTTTATCCATTGATGCTGATCTTATTTATTGGCATTCTTGAATGACTACACACTTATAGATGATGCATCTAATAAGTTATTTTTTTATAGTGTGGTACATGAGTATTTATTGTCTTTAATATATCTCCCTTGTTACAGAGAAAAAAAGGGAAATCACGCCACACAATGTGCCAGCCGCATATTACCTGAAGGTATCCATGCATGATGCACCTGATGAACCCTGGGACGTATACAGCAAGCACTGTAACTTTCCACCATCAAAATTGGCAACTCCTATGGTTATCCTTTAATTCTTTTATAAAGCTTAATGTTAAGATTACAGCTTAGGGAGCAGTGGGAAAAGGCTCAAGTTGCCACTAAGGGCAGCCTTAATGTCACCCGCTGCCAGTCCCTTGCTGCGTGATCCGAACTCCCGATACCATTGCCTGCTCAGCAGCCTCTGTGAATCAGTGTGCGGTGCTGGACTTTAGTTTTCCTTGGGGCATGCATGAAACGCTCCTTCTTTTCCTCCCATTGGTTCTGAGGAAAATATGAAGTCCTGACCCTTATCAGTGATTTCACAGAGTTTGCTGAGCCGCACAGGTACCAGGACTTCAATTACCTATCGGATGGTGGCGAAGGGTGACGTAAAGAGCCCTTTATGTGCACTGGAGCACCCCCACGGGTAATTAACACAATCTTTATTACAACATTAAAGATAGTAGGCGGCCCTAGACAATTGGCACTTTATACTTGTTAATATTTGTTTATGTTGTCTGTGAAAACACTTTTATATGTTACTTGTTCACATAGCTTTAGTTTTTTTGATGCCATATTTGCACTATCTAATATACGTTGACGCCAAAGTATGACTCCTATTTAATGGCAATCTAACCCGAAGAGTGTGAAAATCCTATGAAATCGTAGCACAGAAAAAAGGCCTCAAACCCTGTTTGTGAAAAGGTCATAACTCGTCTTGAGGGGCAGGATCTTGTTCGGTTTTGGGTTTGTTTTTTGCCCATACACTTATTTTCTGTCATGTTTCCCACCGAATTTCCTGATGGCTGCCCTGCACCAACTATGAAACTACACAATAAATCACTACCAAACTCCATCGGAGGTTTAGCAATAATGATTAATGTTATCTTCAATAGTAAGTCAAATTGATCACTTTAGTTTTATTCTACAACTCTCGTTCCAGAAATCATATACATTCTGCCGACAATTCACAAACCCGACCAAAGCATCAGGAGGGACAAGTGAGGGGAGAGGTCAACTGGATTCCCTCATCCTCTCCTTTGGCCGTGAATATCCTTCTGCCCTTTATCTAATGTATTACCCTCTTCTCAATTGGACAAGACACTGGAAGCTTCCTGTCACTAATGAAAGTCAGATATCCGTGAACGTCTCCCATAAGTCACCAAGGATGTGTCCGACTTAGTACAATCATCTCACAGGTATTGGGGCAGTTATCCCTATCTTGACAATCCCATTACAATCTCACAAGACGTCCAATCATGTATGGAAGCTGCTCAACTCAGTGTGGGTGTAATCACTTCTTATGCCAGGATTTTATTTCATCCAATAAAAGTTTACCAAAACCGAGATGGTGTCCATGTGGCCCCCTCATATGCAAATTACTAATAGACTTTTGTTCAACTATTTCTCTAACAATTTATAGATCACATATTCTATTTCAAAGTTATTTCACTTGTGAATTCTCTCTCATCACGTAGTTATTCATTACTTTCCGCATGTTGGGGAATCACACCGGCACCTATGAGAAACTTTGAACAGATGTTTAAATATTCACACCATTCCTCATTCTTGGTTGTTATTTTAGTAGTAAGGATATATGACATCATCATATGCATATGGGGAGAGGGGGTTCCTTTGGACCTCCATTCGTTTCCATACCCAATTGAATTTTGTTTGGATCGGAACATTCCATTTACTATGAGTTATGAATCAACACAGAGTGATTCTCTACATAAGCCTGAATGATTGGTGCAATAACTTCAGATCACAAGCCAATTGTTATTTTAGTATTAGTAGATCACCTGGAGTCTTTACTCTACAACCATAAAAAATTGTGTATTTACAAAATTTCTATGTATGACAATAACATATGGTAAGGATTGTAATATTAAAGAAGAGCATTCTGCACAGCCAAAATCGTATAAGGGCAGGTCTAGTCAATTACTACAGTCATCTCAAAAGCAAAAGATTGGGACACCAAAAATAGGCCGACTGCAAAGACAAGAAGTGAAACACTCACAACATAAATCGTATTTGATTCATTCAAAAGACAATACCCACAAAAAAAAAAGACACACATTTAAAATCATCGAAAAAAAATATTTTACAATAAAATTCATTCGTGTGGCGCTGGTTGGGGCGACCACTATTGCCCCCTATCCACAAATATTTGCTGTCTATTGTCACCTCAATATTGTACACAATCCACGATTTATATAACATTATATAAAGTTCAGTGGCAATAAGCCCAAACTGCACATTCCTGCCTGATGTAAACAGTGAATAAATAGACGTAAACTAAACCATACAAAAAAGTGCGCACATCTTCCATCCAAAGAAGCCAAAACCAGGAAAGTGCACTTGGAGTCCTATGTACAGTCCTGCTAAAGTCGAGATTTGTTAAATTACCCACTCATGTGCACAAGTATGGATCTGAATGGGATATACAAATGCAGGGCTGGGATACAGGTAGAGGTAGATAAAGGATAGGCTGGACCGGCTCCCCATATGGCAATGATATAATAAACTTAAATTCAAGTTCCTCAAAAGTCCCAGGCAAGCTTAAGCAACCCCCCCCCCCCCTTCTTACGCTTATCAGCCTGTTATGGATCTCCTCAATACTTTAATTTAAATCATAGCTTTTAGTTACTATCTCAATACAGAAACACTGATCACCTAAAAAGAAAAGGTGTAGCCAAGAACAGAAGTGTCGCCAAAAACAGACCAGTTACATACTATTTTACTACCATTTTTTAATGATTTTTCTTCTTCACAAACATCCATCAGGGATGAAAGGAGCAGCATTTTCTTTCTTCCAATTACCCACATGGTAGAAACATTTGTAAAAAGCGGTGATTAGATCGGCGGCCCACGTGCTTCTGCAACCCTTTCAATGCCAAACCTCAAGCATTTCAAAATCCATGTCACCCACTACTCTGTGCGGTCCTGTGCCGAACGTCCCGTTATTTTGCCGTGACACTAGAATAAAAATAACCTTCAGACTCTACTAATGAGGGAGGTTCTGTTTCTTGCTAATTCTCACATTATCGGCGTAGTGATCCCTAGTGGTGAGCACCCGCAGCTGTTATAGTGCGGCCCGTATAACTACACACGTATGTTATCAATGTCAGGTAACCGCTCCGAGCCTCCATCAACAGTAAAAGATTACTATGGTGAAAATGTGTAAAGCACACGACTTGGATCTGTGAGATATTAATCCCTGACAATAATGGCTTTCTCTACTGTGTGAATTCTCTGATATTCTAGGAGCTTGTCATAAAATACATACAGAAGTTGGTCCTTGGGAAATGTTATTTACAGACTTCCCCTTCACACCAATAGTTATATTCGGACCAGACAACATTCACCCGTTTTCAGCTTCAGAATCATCTTAAATGCGCTCTCATATTTTACATCTTGGTGATGGTGCCATGTATTTTCTTGATACAGTCTATTTCTCCATCGGTGTATTCACCCCCGCCAAACAATTCCGATGGAGTGATGCCCATGAAATATTTATGTTTGTCGTCTGTCAGGATGAAGCTGAACCTTCCTGCGTATGGACCTGTCCTATGGTTCACATGCCTTCTGTCGGAAGAGGCTTGGAATTTCTCACTCAGCACTTTGAGTTCCCAAAAGCGCCTATTGTCCCCCTCTTTCTGACGACTTGGGGTTTATAATTGGGTTATCAATGCCACTGCAAAAAATCTTTTACAGCGTCCTCTAACTTAAGACGGACACCCGACTTCCAACAACCCATAGTTACAGAACGACCCCATCTGCCCACTGTGACCTCTGGTGAAGCTCTCTGGATGCTTTCTATAGTCCCCAGACGCAATATCACTTAAAAGGTGTCCTGTATGAAGCTTTATTGATACTTCTTGGTCCAATTACACCAAAAATTTTGAAACTCCATTGTCACTACTAAGGGGCAAAAGAAAAAAAAATTGTCCTAGAGCTTCCATTAATAAAATATACAGTTTCGACTTACATACAAATTCAACTCTAAGAACAAACCTCCAGACCCTATCCGTGTATGTACGCCGGAAAGGACTGACCTGTTAGGTTTGCCTTATACCATGGCCCGGAAAGTGGTGGTGATGGAAGGACCCAAGAGATCCTCCCCCTCCCCCGCTTAAGAGGGTGGATTGCTCATATTGTATATCCCCCACTACTGTTCTGTGTGCGTTAATAGAAATTTCCAACCAGAATTTAGCGCTCTTGTCTAGAGTGGTTGTGTTAATCCCCACACTGCTTTATAATTCCTCTATAGTTTCATCTACTCCATAGCGCAAAGGAGAACGAGAATGCATTGGTGTGAGTTGCGTGGCTTGAATTGTCCCTATTTTGTGTGTTTCTCTCCCATCGAAGAGTACTGGCTATTATGCCCTGCACAAAGAAATGCGTCCCAAAAGACAACGTTGAGGATGTTCTCCAACCCACCAACATTTACCCTGTAATTTCTCCCCCCCACCCCCCCCCCTTAATAATTATAAATACTCCTTAACATTCCATACTTTCTCGGATCTCATTACTGGTCCCTTCTCCTCAACAGCAGGCCTCACAAGAATTTACTTTTCCTTCCTCTGAGGATCTTGTCATTTAATGGCAGGCACAAACAATGTAGATCCCCAAGACCAAACAGAGACTTAATGGCAACAAACACCAAACATCATCCATTGCTCTGGAGAGGAATCTCCGTTTTAACCACTCATTTTTTAGATCCAGAGATAAGAATGATGACGTTTCGGAAAGGTCTTGATGTTACATATGGGCATTGTCATAACTCCTGCGATAATGAGCAAGTATTGGAATTCTGATATTTTCTACCTAGACTCACCATTTACCGCACAGTACGGCCTCAGCAGCCAGCACCATTTCCTTACGCTATCTCTAAAAAACCCTTCTAACCCATTTCTTAAAAAACCCCTCACACTTTCCCTAAGATCAAAAAAAAGTAGTAGGAAGTGAGATCCCCTCCTAATTCCAGCCCACGATGTGCAGAGGCGACCCATTATGTGAATGTCTTTTCATGAAATAGGCCACTCCCCATCAGCTTAAAGTCGCCAAATTTTTTAAGGTCTACAACAAACACGTCTCTAAAAATTCACTCGACAAAAATGTTGTTACTACTAGTCCTTGTACATTTTAAAGGAAGACGTGAATAGCCGAAACCCTGCCCAGCAAGAGGACCGGTGTGGTAAACTAAGGTAAGTACCAAGATGTGTCCAGAGCACCACAATGGTACCCCACAGATGCAGGTGTAGAGAGAAAAGAACAACAAATTATCCCCCCAGACTTGCCCCCCCCGCCCGTTCCTATTATTTCACTGGTTAATCTTGTTTGTATCTTTTTTTCCGGCGGCCTTCTTCTGTTCTCCTTTAGTCCTTCTGGTTATCAGTTCTTCCTCTCTCCCTTGCTTCTGCTCCCAATGAGTCGTGATCTTTCCCCTTTTGTTCTTTTTTGACGCCAGAGGGACATTTTTCCCATTTTCTTCCTCAATTTCCTATTTTCTTTATTCAAAGGGCCGGTTGTTGCGCTTTCTCATGTCTCACGTTCTTACCTCCTTTTCCCCGGACGAGGGGATGGCGCGCTTCCTCTTCGGTTCCTAGCCCTGATGTTCCACTGGAAAAGCAGGATTGGAAGTTAATTGGGAGGGGAACCCCAGCAACCTTTCCCCCTCCCGGTCTTCTTCCCGCGGTTGACCCCTCCCACCACATCACCATCGAGGTTTAGAATATAGATTATGATTATCTCAATAAAGTCATCAATCTCTTTGAGATTTCTACAACATCCTGTTATTCCAGTCATATATATTCTACTGAAAATTCCAAAAACCGACCAAAGCAACCACCGGATACCCTTGCGGCTTCACCCCACATTTCCTTTCCTCTACCGTTTCACCATTTTTTTTCACTTCACTTCTTCTTACTCCCAACCCAAATCAAATGTATTTTAAACCGTCTTTTCTTTTGAACAAACAAGGAAAACTTCCAGATATCCAGGAGCGTCTCAAAGCCACCAGGAGTCCCCACAAAGGATGTGAATCCGCTTAGTTTGCAACAATCTAAAAGGGTATTTCCCAGATCTGACTTATTCCCCAGCACACAAACCTCCACAAATTGTCCCGCTTGTGTCATTGAGCTGCTCACACTCATTGTGCGTGATAATCAATCGCTGGAGAAGTCCATTATCTCAACAAATAAAAGGCAACCGCTATGAGGGTCCATTGTGTGCCCCCCGAAACCATAATGCAATTACAATACAAGGCAAAAATTAACAGTTTAATTGTACAAAAATGACCCAAATCTTATCATTGATTATTGAATTTTGTGCCGGATATTCAAGACCTCATTTGCATATGGTCGGAAAAAAAGGCATTCTCGGTCTCTTTCTCACTTTCTATAACCTACCATTTATTTCATTTGGCCAGAACATTAATGGAGGCACCATTTCATTATCAGCACCAAAAACAGAGTGAGTTGTCTAGACCACCAACAACTCCAAATACGACGTGGAACGCTTCCACTGACCTCAGTGTTAGATCTGCTACAAAGATATTCCCAAGGGTCTACCTCATTGAATCAGCCAATCTACACCCTCCAGAGGAAAAAATTAAACGTACATGTACATAGGATAAACAGAAATACATCCTTAATGATTTGTTGCAATAATTCATATCACAAGCAAATGTCCAGTTCAGCATATCAGATAACCTGGAGTCTGTTCCTAAAGAAAATAATTACTGTAAACATTTGTTCACAAATTAATTTTCACTTCCATTTATATATGTTACAAACAATTCTAAATCAGCACCTAGAACGGATTACCTACTCCTCTATCCTTTCTCTCAAAGTTAGAAGTCTAATGCTATCAAGTTCCCGTGTCTTCCGTGTAATAAGTGTCACGGACATTTGGTTTAAAAGCACGTGTGACCAGTCGTTACTCCAGCTAACAAAACGAGGCTGGGGACAATCCTGAACATAAGGCTTTTTGGGATTGGGAGCATTGTTCCCATGAAAGAAGCATATGTCAGAATCTGTAAAATTTAGTCCTCATAATAGAAACGATTTCTAACGACCCCATGGCTGCCAAATTGGATAAAATATGTACAAAAACGGCAGGCAAGATGTAGTGTTGTGATAGGAATAGGGAGGAAAATTTGATTGCTGGTTCCACCATTACAGACATGTGTAGTGGGATATAAGGAGCCGGGGGGGGGGGGGGGGGGGGGGGGGGGGGGAAGGGGGGGGGGGAGTGGGGGGGGGGGATCAGGATTCTAAGAGCCGTGTTAATGTGTCTGTTACAATCTTCCACTTGCCTCTATAAATGATGTTTTAATGAATTTGATAAAATGTCACTCTGGAATTAAAAAATGTATTTTTGAATGTTACAAATTATGGTCCTATATTGCATATGCATTTGATCACAATATATGTCACATGATTTATGGAGTTTGAATATAAGACTGGCTTTATCCTTGGCACTTGTCCTTGAGAAAAGGATTCTGAAGAGGATCCGAAATGTAGCACTATGTGAATCTTTTTTATATTGTGGTGTGCAGCCTATATTTTTCTTTTAAGTTCCCATTTTAGGAGATCACTCACCAACTATGAGACTACACATAAAAAAAAAAAGGATCACGTACAGACTGTCCCCAATCATGAATGACCTTTCCCCCCCCCCCTGCCCTTCTTGTCCCCCCCTCCCTCGGTACAGAGCCCAGCTATGGTGAGATCTGATATTTATCTGCTCGCAAGGGGATCAAGACATAACTACACGACTGCGAGAGCACAGAGCACGCAGGTGTGAGGTCGGATTACACATCTCTCCAGGGCAGGCATATCACGGGCTGGCAGATGACGAGAGCATAGAGGGACAGCAGTGTGAGGTCTGATTATCACATTCCCGGGACAATACATAAACTGGCTCAGAGAACCACAGAGCAAAGCAACTGTGGAGATCTGATTATCTTATATCTCCAGGAGAAAAATACAAACAAACTGGCTGGCAGGAACACAGCGCAAGCAATGTGAGATATGATTATTCTATCTTGCCAGTTAAATAATACAACTGGATGCAGAAGAGCACAGAGCACGCAGTGTGAGGTCTGATTACACATCTCTCAGGACCAATACATAACCACTGGCTGAAGAGAACACAGTGCCACAGCAGTGTGAGGTAGTGTACCAATCTCTCGAGGAAACAATACATCACTGGTTCAATCTGTTGGTTAAAAACCTTTTATAAAATATAAATTCAAAGACTTACCAAGCCTGAGACACATAAAACGCCCCGTTTGTAAGTATAATACTCTTTAATCAGCACCCACAGTATAAAATGTGGATATATCTAGCCATATTCCCGAAACAGTTCAAGCGGGGAGAAGCGGTGGGGGTAAATCCAAAAAAGTTTGAGATTTATATTTTTTTCTTCGGAGGAAGTCTATAAATTTACAGTCCTTGTCACCTTTACACCATATATGAAATGTTCGGGGTCTCTGACTGCAATATATGCGAGTCGTGATATTAATATTGCAGATTCTTAAAACGACCCTAAATATGCAGACTGTTTGTATAGGGTTACTGTGTGTTTATGGCGCTTTGTAGAGCTTTTACAATAGTAGGGGACGTCATCGCCGCCCGAGGTTAGTGCATCGGCTGAACGTTTTGGCATGCTACAGTACATTTACATTTTCCCTTCGGATCGCTTCTGTATGTATGGAAACATATTACATTTCCGTATTAAACAAATGCCGCTCGGGTATACATGTCGGAAGAGCCAAATAAGAAATGAGACCGGTCCTTAAATTGATACTGGATGTGACGGAAGTCTCTCGTCATACGACGAGAGGAATCCAATTTATACCAGCAAATCATGTGGAGATGAATGGGCTAGCACTAGACTGGACTTGTCCTACGTGATGCCGGAATATTCCGTGTTCTTTATGGAATTGTCATGTTCGAGATGAAATCCCAGCGATACATTAAATATCTTAGATGAAGGGATACAGTTACAATGTCCTGTCACACCTTCTATTAGGCTTATAATTTTGTTCTATTTACACTGAGATGAGCAGCACCACACAATCAGAGCTCGTGTAAAGTAAAGGAAGGACACGTGCCAGAAGGTGAGGAGTGATGCATTGGGGCTCAATTTTACTAAGGGCTCCACACGCCACACTTTCGTCAGATTTCTGGCGCCAATTGCACGGATTCCACGGTGACCAGAAATGGGGCCTGGGGGGGATGGCCGTCGGAAACCCGATGGGATCGGAAAACCCACGGACTTTCAAAACGCTTTGTGTGCAAAATCAATCGCTCACATGCACAGGAATAGGTTGGTGAACCTCTGGCACGAACTGGCAGCCTAGGCACAGCAGCGACACTGGTGGAATCGGGGCAAAACATTAGTGATGCCGGAGAGATCCAACATCCCTCGCGAGAGAAACACGCCCGCTGGTCGCGATCAGACCGGAATAAATCTGCCCCAATATGAAGCAATATGCCTGAGAATGACATCTGAGGTTAGTTACGTGGACTACTTCACCTGGGCTGGCGATCACTCATCATCAGGCAGCTGGGGGATGGTGCCAAGCAATTTGCTTATTCTGTCTGGACAGCGAGAAAGTGCTTGCTCATCCTTCTCCGGCAGCGGAAACACTCTCCTGTCGGAAGACCTGCTGAACCAAGTGCTGAGGCGCCCTAGAAGGGCAGAGCTTACTCCTCATAATGTATATCTTGTTATCAGCCCCGAGCTACCAAGATATGATCCTGCATCAGTGTAGCTACAGCCTTCTCAGGTAGGTTTGCGTCATATGCATCCAATCACACATGGTTCGGTTTCTTTACTAACGAGACTACACTTTGTATGTGCAGTCACCACCCCCCTGGAGGCGACCCATAAAAAATGTCGTTAGAAGGCAATAATCTGTTGGTGCATGCCAGTTTCGTATACCGTGGATACACCCGCTCCGTGTAGACATGATGTGAGCCTGAAACTGCTCGGCGTGCTCGTTGAATAACCGCCCCACCATTGCGTAAATGGGAACTCGCGCATTTTTACTGAAAGAAACACCGCGACAAGACCACAGGTGAAGACCACAAAGCAGAAAACATGCAGGTTTCCAGTAATCTGTAACTTATTGACGACACGAGTGGTTCTTCACTGTGTCTTCACTTAAATGATACGGTGTTCACTGTGTTCCCTGTTTTCATTGTATTCTTCATGTTCTTCATGGTGTTCCTTAAGTAAATGCTCGATCTCGCGCAGGAGGCAAATACTCTCAAGAGCTACGAGCCTGTTTCTGTAGCTTAATACTCACACCGTGTCACGCTCGGGACGAGTATCCTCGCTATCTCTATCTGCTGTTGATACATAAGCTATGAGTAGCTAAATATGAAGTGGCTACGATACAAAGTACAGCTACTCCATCCTTGCACAGAGCCCGGTAATAAGACTAGACTTGGGTGATTCACCGTCCAGTTGATCTCATTACTCAGACTGATCACACTGAGCTTTCCGGAGAGCGGACAAGCTCGTGACCTTCGCTCCCTGGTTCTCAGGCCGCAAGGCTGCTGTACCGCCGGGTCCTGCCTGCCAAGAAACATAGCGGCGGACGGGATGTGTGCGGTGTTTGGGGACGGCGGGGGTCGGTGCGTCAGGCAGCGACTGGAAGAAATCCTCTGGGGTACCGAGACGAGCGGCACACCGGCTCCCTTTATGAACACTTCTTTTCCCTTAGATCTGTGCTGTAAGCCGTACAGAAACCTCCTGGATCACCATGTAACAGGGCGATTCTACTTAAGAACTTTGACCGGGAAAGCCACTGGCTACTTACAAGTCATGTAAGTAGCTGTACTACAAGACTCTCTACAAGAGACTAGACAAACGTAGGGTGGTTGCCCCGAGTTTTCTTGCTGTTTTGCTCCTATTACCCAGTGACAGTGATCGTCCCTGAAGATTCCGAGGTGGTGTGGAACCTTCCCGATCCCTCTGTGCTGTGGATACTGTTGTGCTGACAATGTGCTATATATCAGGGTACCCGATTTAATTCCCCTTTTCATTTGCCTTCTGAAATTCACTGGTATCTGACAATCGAGATGAGATGAGAAAGCTCGCGCTGAAGCGCTGCTGCGCTCCATGAGATGGAATAAACACTATTCCACACTCTCCGCTTGTCTCTCCCGGTACCCACACCCAGCGTCAGCTTGCTATATGCCTCATGGCTTAACGACCTTCTTGTCTGTAGCCTAGGGTCAGTTCTGTACGGATTGCTGCTTGCGGCCGGCCGTGCCTGTGTTGCGCTTGTTTGTAATGCAGGGGACGGGGGGGTAGGTCGTAGGGTAGCGGCCGAGCCACTGCCGTGTGCGCCAGGCGACAGCTATCATCGCCGACTCGCCCTAGTCCGCCGCTTTCCAGGAACACCCAATTATATACCCTCCGGCTTCGTCCCCTAGTGCGCCAGGTTGGCCTTCTATCGTGACATGGTGATTTTTGTCTCCCCACCATCACTTACAGCTCTGTTCTTTGGTTCTACCCTGTCTTCAGCCTCTTGTCTTTGTGGGCCTATCCCTTCCGCGCCCCGCACGCAGAGCCCCTCCCGGCGCCGCTAACACCCCCGCGCTCAGTTCAAGGCGCGGCTGCCACCCCCGCCGCCGCCCTGTAATGGCGCGCGCTGGGGACCCTCCCCCCGAGCCGCCGTTCCCGCGCTCGCCGCCTCCCCCCCGCGGCCCGGCGCCGTGCGGCCCTGCGACCGCTCCGCGCGCTGCCCCATCCGCGCTCCGTCCCGGCGGAGCGCCCCCCCTGTGCCTCGCCCGTCGCGGCGCGCCGCTGCCCCCTGTCCGCCTCCGCCCTTCCCCGCTCCTCGGCCCCTGTGTCTCCGTGGTTTGCCCTGCTTCTTCGCCTCGCCGCCCCTTGTGCCCTCTCCTCTTTCTCCTTCCTCCCTTTTTTTTTTTTTTTGTGGTGTGGGCACAGAATTCATTCCTTCAAGGTGCAGGCTAGCCAAGGCCCCGCCCTCTTCCAGGAGGCGTCGCTGCCGCTGCAGCCGCCCCCTGCCCCCCCCCGAGGCCGTACCCCTGTCGGCGGCCGGGCGCCACCGCGGGACCTCGACCCTTCGCCGGAGGCTGACCCACCAACCACACGCCGCCTTGTCGCCTCTGCGGAGCCGCGCCCCGCCCCCCGTTTATACCCTTCGAACTGAAATATCTTCCCGGCCGGCCCGCCCTGCGGCCCCCCCCCCCCCCCCGTCCCGCGGCCAGCGGCGCCAGGCCCCCTCGCGCACAGAGCCGGGAACTCAAGCTCCCCCCCCCCCGCTGTCCCTCTGCGCCCAGGCACCGGAGACTTCCCGCGCCAGCCGTCCGAAGGACCCGTCTGTAGGCCTCCGCCCCGTCACCCCCGCTGCGCCCTGGCAGGCGCGTGAAGTCGCGGAACAAAACACAGATGGAAGGGGCACCATATGAAGCACGCAAGGGAAATCTTAGAAGAGTACCCAAGAAGGAAGAATAATCTATGAGGAAGGAGAGGCGCCAAGAGTGGGGGCACCATGGAGGCGCCTCATGGAGGAGAATGAGGTGACAACACCGAGTGGAACTTGGAGGAGCCTACTGGCGGAGGAAGAGGTGCTGGCCACCCAGAGAGTGCCCTCTGGCAGCAGAGTCCTCTCCGCGGCCGCGGCCCCCACGAGTGGCCTCTGGCCGCCCGCCCCGTCACCTAGCGCTGCCTCAGCGAGCCACGGAGCGTAGAACCCTGCGGTAGAATCATGGCGAGCCGCGTGGCACCCCCGAGTGGCCCTATGGGCTGACGCGGCCTCTCCGCGGACGCGTCCTCGCCGCGGACGCGGCCCCCCCCGCGGGCCTCTGGCAGACGCGGCCTATAGGAGGCTACGCGCCGTCAAGCGTGGATGGACCCCATGGCCACGCATGATGGCGGACGAAGGAGCTGGTGGGCCCCCAAGCGTGGCCATCTGGACGAAGCAGTAATATAGGAAGCATAAGATGAGGCCAAGGAGTAGGTAGAACCATGAAAGTCCATAATGGAGGAGGAAGAGTGGGACTATGGCAGAAGAGTGTAATTTAAGCGAAAGAGGGAACCAAAGAGTGGAAAATATGGAAGAGGTACTATAGGCGGATGGAGCAGTCAAGGGTGGAACCATGGAACGGGCATTGAGGTAGAAGAAGAAGAACGGAGGGGTGAGCCATGAAGTAGAATCATTAGGAAGAAAAATGCGAAGAGACTGGAAAGGTATAGGTAGAATGATAAGGAGGAACAAGCGCAGCCCAGCAGTAAGGGGGATTATAGGGAGCGGAGAATGTGATAATATAGGAGTTAAGAATAGCATTCCGGAGCAGTTATTCTTTCGGGCAACGGCCCATGTAGTTCACGGAATAATACGTATACAAGTCAAATCATTCGTTATTTAAATGCTGCTATCACTTATAAAATTTCACCCCCTCCCCCACTGAATTTACTTTTCAGTTAGATCTTTCTTCAGCTACCATGAAACCTCCAGTAAATGTTCTCACCATCGAAATGTGAATCGAATTCTGATGGATTGTAAAATGCAATCTCTCCTCCCATCCTCTGCTCCTGATTTTGTGTTCTGGATTTCTATCAGCCTCCCACCCTCCCGGGGCTACAGAGAGTAAGGCTTGATAAACAATAAGCCGGGGCGAGGGGATAAGACTGACGATGCGCTGCCTCTCCCTGCGTGAAGTGTGCGCAATCAACATCTTGAAACCTAGAGCGTCTACGTCTACAATGAGGACGGAGGTTCAGTTGAACATTTGGGAAGTCTTCTAGGCACAGCCCTGGACTGTCACTCCTTAGATGTTCAGTCATTTTCATCGTCAATGAAGTCAGCCGGAGAAGACGAACAGGCGACACCACCGGCGATGCACAAGCTCTTGTCATCCACTAAACCAGACATGGATGTTCTACAACCTGAAATACTAACTAAAAGAACAAAAGAGAGAGTTAACAAGTATCCAGAGAACTGGAGGGAACTTCATGGCCTCCTAAGCCTTCCTCCATGGTGCAGTGTGAAAGAGAGGTCAATGTCTGACCAACGCTTTGGAGGTAAAGAGGGGCTGATGCGAGATTCCGACTTTCGACGGACTAAGCCCCACCAAGCTCCACAAGAACTTCAAAAATAAGTCCTCCCAGACTCACCCTTATATTGTAGACCCCATTAATCATCTTACACCAGACTCCAAACTTCAGTAGCCGAAATGCTCCAAATTTTAGCAGATTCCAGCTCAAAATTTTAAAGACTCTGGTTACCTTAGTCTGAAAAGTTCAGCACGGACCCTCACATCCCTCAGGGTACGTAGCCATGAAAAACATGGTGCATGAGACAACTTGAATTCGACTACCCAGTTCTATCAAAATCTAAAACCACATCTGTGGACCTGGCGATCACACACACATTAGGATGGATGAGGGGCTTAGTAGTTGTGGTGATACTATACGAGCGTGATGGCAAAAAAGTTTAGAGAACAGCGTGCCCAACTACAAACCAAAAACCCTACGTTACGGCGCCAAATGCAACATGACAATTGCGTAACCATTGATTTAGCTGTATCACAAGTTCAAGTGTATTGGCATATTGAGGACACCAATAAATAAAACAGAGAAAGAACGGATGGAAGAAATTATAGCTTCTTCCAGGTACCCTGAAGAGAAAACAATTCGGGGACCAGAGCAGGAGCTCAATGATAATCATCTCTGCCACACCTTCTCGTTGTGTGTGTCCCTGGAACCCAAGGAGGATCGCTTTAGCATGGATGTCCATGGCTGTCTTGAACTTAAGGAGAAAGCCATTACGTCACATCTCGCAAATCTGTGCGGTGAAGGCGCTGGTGCCACAGAAAGGGCTCTGCAGGCCATTCTGGCACACAGTGCCATAGGTTCGCCACCACTTGCTATAGAGGTCTCCGGGGTTCCGACGATGTTCCATGGTGGCATAAGGGCTCTACCAATCCTCATCGCTCCTGGATATGGATGGGAATAGTGAGTTTTGGGGGCTGCCACCCTGTAAGATGGGTACAATCCCATGGGCACCCCTCCGGTAGTGGTCCCGTGGACTGGTCGTGATTTGGGGAGGCAAGTTTGGGGTTCAGATGGAAACATGAGGCGGACTATGAGGCAACCACGACACTTTTTTTTTACTTGTTATATTTAAAGACGTTATGACGAGAAATAAATCAACATATTACTAAAGTAATGATTGTCAATGGGAGTATGAGAGTACCACTACGAGGCAGCATTCAAGCAGCAGCGTGGCTGAGATCATTACAACACGCGCCAGATCCGCGGTAATACAGAGAAACCAAGCTACATACCAGGGCTATTACAACTGTAACAGATAATCCAACAAAGGTATCTAAAAAACCAGGCCTGTTTTTATCGCCGCAACTGCTTCCACCAGGAGGAGCGCGCACCTCGTACTGGGAAAATATCGTGGAGAGAACGCGCACTCCATACGTGGCTCGAGTGACTCCCAAGTATTACCGCTCTCTTCATATTAAAAATCAAAACAAAGGACGAGAATTGAGTGTACAACGCTCCTCCAATTTGTGTTCCGACTGTGGGGGACCGTTCCACCAATCGACTCAAATTGGAATAAATAAAGCGGGAAAACAAGATGCACGTCTTCATTTAAAATCCTTGAGCAACTGCGA
Organism: Engystomops pustulosus; assembly: GCA_019512145.1. Taxonomy (NCBI): domain Eukaryota; kingdom Metazoa; phylum Chordata; class Amphibia; order Anura; family Leptodactylidae; genus Engystomops; species Engystomops pustulosus. The sequence goes on along the minus strand of WNYA01001680.1, from coordinate 29,479 downwards.
TCATAAGTATCCCGACTCTGAGTTTTCTGACCCCCGCTTTTCGTGGCCTGTCTTGGGTTTCTACGATGTCCTTTGATACGAAGGGCAGCTAAACATATCAAAACAGTAATGAAACATACAACTAAAACAACATATTAACTTTTATCTGCACGTATAAATTGACACTCACATCAAGGGAGAAATACACTGGGGCACTTTACTACGGGACCAGTGCAGTGTGTACTGTGGGCAGTGTTCCTGTGTAGTGTGAGGGGGCACAGATTTAGGATTTCTGAACCGTCACAGTTCTTCAATACATCTGGACCCCAGCACTGGCCTAAACAGAGTGGCACCAATTTTTTTTGTGCACACTTCATACGCTGGGACGTGACACACGAATGAGTCAGACTTCGCATGATAAATTCTGGAGCACGGTGCTGACTGAGCACCGGACGCCCCCTTTAGCGCCGAAGAAAGAGAACAGAAATTTGTCGTTGCATGAAGAATAGTGCAGCGAGCTGCACAAAAGGATCTCACGTGCGACACAATGTGTGGTGCGACATTGTTCTTTAAATATCTGTGCAAGTAGTTTGGCCTAAAAAGAAAGTACAAAAGTCTGACAAAGTAACGTACAAAATTAAGCATGTCCTTATAAAGTGCCCCTCGATCTGATAGAATTGGGGTCTCATCCCAGCCCTTCCACGCATAGATACATTGGGCACCCAACCCACACAATAAACCCGGGCTGGATTAAGTGTGGGGGGGGCCCCTGAGCGCAAACTGGTGGGGGCCCTTTCCAACAATGTCTTTGTAGGTACATAGGCGGCCAGCCCCTGTAGTATGTAGCTTTCCTAGCCCCTGTAGTATGTAGCCGTACAGCCCCCGTTAGTAACTGGCTGCCAGCCCCTGTAGTATATAGGCTGCAGCGCCCTGTAGTAATATAGCCTGCACACGTGACCCCTGGTAGTATACAGTCACCAGACCCTTTAATTTGCACCAGTCCCTGTAGAAAATTGGTGATTCGGAAAGCTCCCCAGCAAAGGCAGCGGTGTCTCACAGGACACAGCGTTCATCCTAGACTCCCCCATGTGTTAACGGGTGGCCACGGCGACTGCGCATTGCACACAGAGACAGTCAGCGACTCAGCTGCAGCTGAGTTACTGCTGTCTGAAATGTTTGGGGGGGCCCCTTTAAAAAGGTGAAAGTGGGGGGGAGCCCCTAGGGCTCAGCCCAATGAGCCCATCTTTTAATTCGGCCATGAATAACCACAAAAGCTAACCCTCCCGTCAATTCATCTTATCAGTGGGCTCTATAGCACATGGGACGAGATTTATCAAGCTGTTGTGCCCAGGACATTTGGGTTGTAATTGGTGCCCAAAAAACTGTCTAACATACCTGTAAAGGGACCATGTATCAATGGGGGAATTTATTCATGCATGGCGCTCGGGCCAGGAGTATGATAGCTCCACCGCGTGCATGTTGCAGCACCATACATCAAGAGGCTTAGTACCTAAGAACACTCACGGTTGCCCCAAGCCCTCTCAGCTCGGCACTGGCTCCGCGGCCCCCCCCCCTCACGCCCAAATGGCAGATCGGGCTGCAATAAGAATCGCAAAAAGCTAGCAACAAGCTAGCAGTTGTTCCGATTACTTGCACGGGCCTCTGTGCCACTGGCGTTTAGCGCAAGCACTTACGAGGGTCCTGATAAATAATGCCCCAATGAGCCGAAAAAATTTGTAAATTTGCCAAATTGTGCACATTCTTTGAGAGTAAACTAGTAATCTCAGGGTGGGGGGCTATAAAATTAGCCCTATTTAATCTCGGCCATAAGATACACTGTTTTGAAACTCTTTGATACTTGATTAGTATAAGGACCCTCCAGGTTCTTCCCCCAGGGTCAGTTTTTTTGTCAGATGGGTTATAATCGCAGTTACTTTCCACGTGATGTCACCCAAGAACTGGTCCGTGATCTCTCATTCTACAGGGACCTATTACGTAAGAGGGCTGGTGACCGCCTCCTGAGTAAGGGAAACCTCAATAGCCTCCAACAGCTACAAGGATTCTCGATGCCATCCTGCTGTTCTCCGTGTTTTTTTCCTTCTTCTCGAATGATTTCTATGCTCGGTAATCAATGGTGTCGAGATTCGTTATCTGAAGTATATAATTTTGTGTAACGTATATGACGCCATCCGCTTCCCCCCACCCTTTTCCAGGAGCGGTTAAGGTAAAACTAATGCATTTTCATGATGAAGGTACGAAGAGAAAGAGATAACACGGGAAAACGCTGTTGACCATGTGTGTATAGAAGTCTACTTAAAAAGATTCAGCAGAATGAATTATTACCGGGCGCACGCGGATACGTCACTAGGAGGGGTAGCCGCCGTGAACGGTAGGAGACCGAATATCTTCTTTTGGGGCGGAATATATTAGAATATTTCTGTGTGGAAGCCGGGGATACTCAATAGAACTCCTCTCAGTCCCTACAGTCCCACGCAGTATTATTATTACATTATTATTATCGTTATGTGCCTTTGGTTAGATGCTTTCGGGAAGGTTATGGAGCAGTGGTTAGCAAACCACCTGTCCGCACGTTGGGTGAAACTATTTTTATGTAATAGTACTGGGGGCTTTTGGCACTTTTTTGCATTGAGTTGGTATTTACATTCATTCTAAAGTTTTTTTTGGTTTTTTGTGTTTAGTCTTATAACTTTGGATCCCCCGTTTGTGTTGATGGCTGCGAAATGGGGTTAGGGTACAGCTGAAAAATGATGCAAGCAATGTAGGAAGGACACATTTTACATTAAAAAGAGCGGTGGCAGCACTATGGGGTAGGTTGGGAATTCAAGTTGTGGGGATTTTTTTTTTTTAAATCCCAAAGCGGAGTGTCTGACTGAGTATGTGGGGTAACTGACTGATAGGAAGGTTCCCCTGACTGAGGGGTGACATTATAGATGCAAAAAGAGGTTAAAAAGTTTGGGTACTATTGCACTTAAAAGGGTTTGGTGATGTGCCTTTTTTAAGATGCGTTCTCATCGCTCCCCAGTTACACATGGCCGGTCCTCTCTCATAAAGACGGGGGGTTGGTTATATGGCTGATTGAAATAAATGTTATTCTCCCTCGTGAGGCAAAAACTCAGCTGTCCCTCCCTCACTATGTTATTGAGATGGTATGTTTTTTCTGTTATCATCCTTTGTATTTTATATTAATTTCCAAATCACAGCAGGTGGAATGGTGTGGAAGATATGAGAAGGGGGTGGTTTGCTGGTTGGCCGACTGCCAGCGGGGAGTCCATACAGCTTCCAGAGCTCAAAATGCTGACACTCTCCCAGTTTTCTGATGTTGGATTTATCTGGTTATAATAAAACAAAATATAAAACGAGTTGCACCCTCACTTTTACACACACCAGAAGTGTTGTCATATTTAGGACTAAGTTTACTTTCAGTTAAAGTTTTTACTGATATTTTACGCTACGGAAGGTTACCACTTGACCATCTGGGGTTTTGGGTTACCAAAGACTAATCGGGGATCACAATCGCATAGAGTTAACCTCACTCTGAATGGCAGAGCCAGGAGTCACGATCGTCATATGGTATTAGAACGTGGGGGTGTAGCACCACGGGCTCCTTAATCTTGGGTCCATCAGCCAATGTTCTAGCAGGAAGTCTCTCCAGGGAGTTCAAGCCCCTCACAGCCGGCTCATATGTTCCTTAGGTCTGAGCTGTTTCCAGGCTAATCTACTGATGACAGATGGAGAACTTTCCTGCAAGCAACAACAGTTAAAACCAACCGGCCTGACATAACTACCTCAACATTACTGACGACGGCTTAAGTAAAATGGTGCTTTGTAACCACTTCAAGATTAAAACAAAGTGACCACACTGGCCCCAGCAAAGTAAATTTACCATCAAAGGGGTAAAGTCATATCCTATCATGTCAAGGGAATTGTGCGGCCTTGAGCAGAAACTTGGTAACCTCCCTGCGGGCTAAGGAAAAAATTGTAATAGTTATTTATAAGTTTTGTTTTGGGTATAGTTGGTTTTTAAAGGGGTTTTTGTATTCCCGGGAGAGGACAGAATAGCATAATCATATTTAGAATGTGCGTTCATTAACCTAAGCTAACATATTTTCTATTAGAGGTTTATTACAGGGGAAATCTACCATTGGGTTTTTTTCATTGCATTATGCAATCCAAAAATTCCCATATTGAGAAGCTTGTAGCTACATGAGCAGCAACATCGTGGTCTTGTTTAATTCCTGACCAAGTGTTTTGCTGAAAAAAACAATTATAACATCTATACTGAGGTTCTATGCCCCTGTGGTGCCCCGGCTGTCTCCTTTTCCCTAATTATGAACTGCTCCAGCATTGTCCTGCCCGGACTAATGCCGAACTATGACTATATATCAACTGGTTTGTACCTGACAGGCAGAGAAGTAATCATCACTGCAGCTCCCCAGTGGCTGTGTTGAGTCTCCAGCTCAGGTCGCTTAGTCTGTTCTGACAGTTCAAGGCAAAGACTATGTGAAGTGTTTTGTATGGCATCCAGCAGCACCAGCTTTCCCTAGGTCGGACATTATAATTAGTTTTTTTAGAGCAAGACCCATTCAGTTAGGGATTAAAACAAGATATGTTTCTGCTCAGCATCTCAAGGGATGTTGGATGATGATTAATGCATATAAACAATGAGTTAGATGTCCTTTAAATTTTGCTCGCCCCAGCAACATGCTGTGGACATACACTCTAATATAGATTAAAATGCACAGCCCATTTGGTAGTTCTGTGACTTTGTCCCGTGTGCAGGGAGGAACCACAGTGTGATCATTGGATCATTACTATGTTTGGCTGTAGTCGGTTGGTTGCAGTGCATCGCAGTCTGGCCGCTGTTGTGGTGCTGTGCCATGCTGGCAGTTACACATATTACCCTGGTAACAGAGCAGACAGTCGTTCCATCATAAGTGCAGAGCATAAGAGGGAGGAGCTGTGGTCATGGGTGGTGTGTAGTGCGCGCCCTTTGGAGATACTCCAATGCGGTAGAAAGCCCAAAATTTTGTTGTAACATCATAAAGGAAAACAAAATAAGCCCCATTTTGGATTTTGCGTTCATTGCAGTATTCCTTACAGCATGTAGGGTTTTTGTCATCTGACCCATTTAACTATACCCCGAATACCCCTGTCACGGTCAATTAAAATAACAATACTGGAATTACAACGTGACAAACGGTACTCCTGCTTAGTCTTTTTCTATCTGGTTAGAATGACCCAAACTCCCGCCTTTCGCATCCTAAACTGAATGTGACCCCTTTTGTGGTGCACCCCGGCGTGTGCCCCTTCACTACCAACTCTGAAATCTTACAAGATAAATTGTTAACAAAAGAAAGAGAAAGAAACATGGCACTTTTGTCCTGGACTTCAGGACCGACGAGCTATTTGTTGCGGCTCCTGCATCTATTTAACGGTAGTGTAATTGCATACCATTGAGGTTATGTAGAATAGTCCGTCCCTGGTTCACTGTTGGTCCATATGACCAAGGGTCACACGCTGGCTAGTGAGGACTTCCACTAGGGCGTGATGGGCACCTTTTGTAGCCTTGGTGTGTCACCAAAAAACCGGCATACTGGGTGCTTTGTCACTTTAGAAAAAAACCTAATGTTGTCATACACATGTCCAGTGCGGCCTCCCCTTATAATAACATGTCCAGCAGGGCCCCCCTATTAATAACAGTCCAGCTGCGGCCTCCCAGTATTAATAAAATGTCCAGCAGGGCCTCCCATGATTATACATATCCAGGCAGGCGGCCTCCCCTTATTAATAAAATGTCCAGCAGGCGCCGATAGGGGCCGTACAACTGGTATGCCCTCATGGGCCCGGACTGCTACGACACTAGGGGGGGTGTGGGGGGGGCCCGGACGGTGGGGCCGCAGACTGTGCGGTTGTGACTGCACACAGGGGGCGCGGACTGGCCATTGTACTCCATCGGGAATTCCCGGTGGGCCGGCGGTAGGGGCCGGTCTGGGGCCGGGGCCAGCGTGATCCGGGCCGCCCGCACTCCCCCCTTACAATTTTTGAGTTTAATGGATAGTACCTGCAGTGACGATCGTTCGATTTTTGTGTTTTTTGTTTATGCCCTGGTACTATTAATCAGTACACAGACGCCAGACGCAGCATGCGGTTCTGGTGCTGTGTTACAGAGCACACAGGTGGCGCATCGACTTCATTGCGCCAACCTGTGTTACAGCGGGAGGAGGCGGCCTTTACATGTCAGCTTCGGCCCTCCCTGCAGGCTATGCGGCTGTTGTGGAGGCGCGGGGCAGTGACTTACTACGTCCTGAGACTCTTACACCAGCCACTAGAACCAGCGAGGACAGGAAGGACACCCTGCGCCAAAGGGGTGTGAGTTTATGTATTTTTTTTTAATTACGAAAGGGACCCTGTATTTTTGTATGGGGCCGGGGGGGGGGGCCTTACTCCGTATCCTTGGGCCCCAGGGGGCCTTATATTATAGACGGCTGGGGTCTTCTACTATGGGGCTGGCAGGGGCATTATTTAGTGTCTGGGGGAGGGGAGGGGGACACATCTGCTATCTGGGCCCGCAGGCCGCATTAATTATAGGACGGGTCGGGCATTTATATATGGGGCTTGCGGGGCCCATTTATTTATATGTCAGGGGGGGGGCGCCTTGCGGATTATATTTGTATTGGGGCCCGCAGGGCTGGCAATAATTATAGAAGGAGGGGCAATTTCTATATCTGGGGCTGGCAGGGGGCATGGATGTAGGTGTCCCCTCTCCCCCTGGGAAGGGGGGGGGGCCTAATTCTGTATTGGGCTGGCGGGGGCCTTTCTATATCTGGGCCTGGCAGGGGCATTCTATATATGGTGGGAGTGCATTATATATATTGGGGCGGCTCCGGGGGCCTTATTATGTGTTGGGGGGGATCTGGATAATCTAGGGCTGGCAGTGGGCATTAATCTATGTCTCGGCAGGGGGGATTCATTATATGGTCCTGGGGGGGCTGGGGCCCCTTACTTCTATGTTGGGGTGGGAGGCGGCCACCATTCTGTGTCTGGTGTGGCTGGCGGCCATCATTTCTGTGTTGGGGTAGGCTAGGGCCTCATTCTGTGTCTGGGTAGGCGGGGCCATTCATTCTATGTCTGGGTTAGGTACGGCCTTTTTCTCTGTCGGGGGTAGGCAGGGGGCACTCATTCTATGTCTGGGGTAGGCAGGGGGCATGTTTATTCTACTTCTGGGTAGGCAGGGGCCCTCCTCTAGTCTGGGGAGGCAGGGGCATTTAGGCTATGTTGGGTCGGCTGGGCCATCATCTAGTCTGGGGTAGGCCGGCGGGCCTTGGTTCTATGTCTGGGGCGGCACGGGCCCTTTATGTATGTCGGGCGGGTAGGCCGGGGGCCTTTATTCAGTCTGGGGCTCGGCTGGGGCCCTTCCTCTCTGTCTGGGGTAGGAGCGCCCGCCGAAATCAACCTTCCATTACCGTGTGTTCCTTCTGGCCCTTCGTTGTGTTCGGTTAACTACATATTTCAGGGGGCTCATTCCCGTCTTTGGGGCACGTCTGGTGGTAGCAGCAGACTGGGGACACTGGGAAAAGTTTGCCGACCCTCAGACCGTCTGTGTGGTAACAGGGTAACTCTGCCGGACCTTCTGTGCTCGTGGCGGAAGAGAAGCGAAGGGGATGGTGGTGGAACTACTGGCGAGAGGAACGAGCACCACTCCCGGGCCCACGTCACCCATGCTGTCACCTGGAGGCAATAGGTGGGATCTCAGTGTTTCTGTAGCTGTCTATGCTAAAATATGCTTTTGACGGTTTTTCCCTTCTGTGTATATATGTCGATATATCGTTGTTCGATTCTTGTACTCGGCGCAGTTTTCTATGAGTTATCTTCTTGTTACAGTAGGGGCGGGCGTATTGTGCGTCGTTCTATTTTGTACCTAGGGGCAGTCTGTCGCTTAAAACACCTGTTGTAACTATGACTGCCCCCGCAATGGGAGCATTCATGCTTAAACCTGCACGTATTCCTGAGGTTGCCCTGGTCTAGGGGTAGCTGACCCAAAGCCTGTCTGAAAGGACTGCTGGCCAACATGCGCAGCCGTCATCAAATTCATCCACAAATCTACGTCTTTGTGGTCCCAACGAAGGGAAGGTCAAATTGCTTTCCGCTGGCGAAATTTCTCATCATAACGGAGCCAAGCTAATCCTCCATACAACCTGTAAGCTTCACCGATGGAATCCATGTACTTAAAAAGAGCCGAGCAATGCTCCGGCGTCTTTTCACCTAAAACGATAGCCAAGATCGAGAACGCTTGCCACCAATTCGAGAAAGTATGCGGGATCAGCCGATAACGGCGCTTCTCCTCGTCCTCCCTCTTATTGTCGTCAGGCCTCCCACGATCCAAATTAATCTTTTCCCAAGGCAACAGTGAAAAAATTTCGACATACTCATCCTTCCATATTTTTTCCTTCACATCTAGCTTCAAATGGAAACCCAAGGCACCCTAAAAGCACACATACATTTCCCCACACGCCGCATCTTCTAGTCTACAATCCGGCGTGGCCCACACCTGTAATGGGGACGCAACTGCAGGCAACTCGGCTATCGCCGGCACATTTCTGCAACAACTCCTGCATACCCTTAAAAAAACTGCGTTAGCGTCTCCTGATTGTCTAACTGACTGGCAGACCCGCCACCCCCACACACCCCCGGCGGCTGACTAGCTACAGCATTACGTGAAGACGACAAAACAGGACAAGGCAAAACAGGTGCTATTAGTGACTCACCAGGCTGACGCACAGGAAGCAGGGCAGCCGTTGGGCCTAAGCCAGGGCGAAAGGAATCCTCAAAATCAACTTGGGACTCAACCTCCTCCGCAGCGTGAAAAGAAACTGCATCATCCACTAGCGCCATCTGCGGGGCATGCACCTCCACTGTTGCTTGCAGAGCTGGATGGCCACAGGGCTCAGCGCACTCCTACTCGATGACTGAAGCGTCAAAGTCCTAGTCATTCATGATTGGGGACAGTCTGTACGTGATCCTTTTTTTTTTTATGTGTAGTCTCATAGTTGGTGAGTGATCTCCTAAAATGGGAACTTAAAAGAAAAATATAGGCTGCACACCACAATATAAAAAAGATTCACATAGTGCTACATTTCGGATCCTCTTCAGAATCCTTTTCTCAAGGACAAGTGCCAAGGATAAAGCCAGTCTTATATTCAAACTCCATAAATCATGTGACATATATTGTGATCAAATGCATATGCAATATAGGACCATAATTTGTAACATTCAAAAATACATTTTTTAATTCCAGAGTGACATTTTATCAAATTCATTAAAACATCATTTATAGAGGCAAGTGGAAGATTGTAACAGACACATTAACACGGCTCTTAGAATCCTGATCCCCCCCCCCCACTCCCCCCCCCCCTTCCCCCCCCCCCCCCCCCCCCCCCCCCCCCCGGCTCCTTATATCCCACTACACATGTCTGTAATGGTGGAACCAGCAATCAAATTTTCCTCCCTATTCCTATCACAACACTACATCTTGCCTGCCGTTTTTGTACATATTTTATCCAATTTGGCAGCCATGGGGTCGTTAGAAATCGTTTCTATTATGAGGACTAAATTTTACAGATTCTGACATATGCTTCTTTCATGGGAACAATGCTCCCAATCCCAAAAAGCCTTATGTTCAGGATTGTCCCCAGCCTCGTTTTGTTAGCTGGAGTAACGACTGGTCACACGTGCTTTTAAACCAAATGTCCGTGACACTTATTACACGGAAGACACGGGAACTTGATAGCATTAGACTTCTAACTTTGAGAGAAAGGATAGAGGAGTAGGTAATCCGTTCTAGGTGCTGATTTAGAATTGTTTGTAACATATATAAATGGAAGTGAAAATTAATTTGTGAACAAATGTTTACAGTAATTATTTTCTTTAGGAACAGACTCCAGGTTATCTGATATGCTGAACTGGACATTTGCTTGTGATATGAATTATTGCAACAAATCATTAAGGATGTATTTCTGTTTATCCTATGTACATGTACGTTTAATTTTTTCCTCTGGAGGGTGTAGATTGGCTGATTCAATGAGGTAGACCCTTGGGAATATCTTTGTAGCAGATCTAACACTGAGGTCAGTGGAAGCGTTCCACGTCGTATTTGGAGTTGTTGGTGGTCTAGACAACTCACTCTGTTTTTGGTGCTGATAATGAAATGGTGCCTCCATTAATGTTCTGGCCAAATGAAATAAATGGTAGGTTATAGAAAGTGAGAAAGAGACCGAGAATGCCTTTTTTTCCGACCATATGCAAATGAGGTCTTGAATATCCGGCACAAAATTCAATAATCAATGATAAGATTTGGGTCATTTTTGTACAATTAAACTGTTAATTTTTGCCTTGTATTGTAATTGCATTATGGTTTCGGGGGGCACACAATGGACCCTCATAGCGGTTGCCTTTTATTTGTTGAGATAATGGACTTCTCCAGCGATTGATTATCACGCACAATGAGTGTGAGCAGCTCAATGACACAAGCGGGACAATTTGTGGAGGTTTGTGTGCTGGGGAATAAGTCAGATCTGGGAAATACCCTTTTAGATTGTTGCAAACTAAGCGGATTCACATCCTTTGTGGGGACTCCTGGTGGCTTTGAGACGCTCCTGGATATCTGGAAGTTTTCCTTGTTTGTTCAAAAGAAAAGACGGTTTAAAATACATTTGATTTGGGTTGGGAGTAAGAAGAAGTGAAGTGAAAAAAAATGGTGAAACGGTAGAGGAAAGGAAATGTGGGGTGAAGCCGCAAGGGTATCCGGTGGTTGCTTTGGTCGGTTTTTGGAATTTTCAGTAGAATATATATGACTGGAATAACAGGATGTTGTAGAAATCTCAAAGAGATTGATGACTTTATTGAGATAATCATAATCTATATTCTAAACCTCGATGGTGATGTGGTGGGAGGGGTCAACCGCGGGAAGAAGACCGGGAGGGGGAAAGGTTGCTGGGGTTCCCCTCCCAATTAACTTCCAATCCTGCTTTTCCAGTGGAACATCAGGGCTAGGAACCGAAGAGGAAGCGCGCCATCCCCTCGTCCGGGGAAAAGGAGGTAAGAACGTGAGACATGAGAAAGCGCAACAACCGGCCCTTTGAATAAAGAAAATAGGAAATTGAGGAAGAAAATGGGAAAAATGTCCCTCTGGCGTCAAAAAAGAACAAAAGGGGAAAGATCACGACTCATTGGGAGCAGAAGCAAGGGAGAGAGGAAGAACTGATAACCAGAAGGACTAAAGGAGAACAGAAGAAGGCCGCCGGAAAAAAAGATACAAACAAGATTAACCAGTGAAATAATAGGAACGGGCGGGGGGGGCAAGTCTGGGGGGATAATTTGTTGTTCTTTTCTCTCTACACCTGCATCTGTGGGGTACCATTGTGGTGCTCTGGACACATCTTGGTACTTACCTTAGTTTACCACACCGGTCCTCTTGCTGGGCAGGGTTTCGGCTATTCACGTCTTCCTTTAAAATGTACAAGGACTAGTAGTAACAACATTTTTGTCGAGTGAATTTTTAGAGACGTGTTTGTTGTAGACCTTAAAAAATTTGGCGACTTTAAGCTGATGGGGAGTGGCCTATTTCATGAAAAGACATTCACATAATGGGTCGCCTCTGCACATCGTGGGCTGGAATTAGGAGGGGATCTCACTTCCTACTACTTTTTTTTGATCTTAGGGAAAGTGTGAGGGGTTTTTTAAGAAATGGGTTAGAAGGGTTTTTTAGAGATAGCGTAAGGAAATGGTGCTGGCTGCTGAGGCCGTACTGTGCGGTAAATGGTGAGTCTAGGTAGAAAATATCAGAATTCCAATACTTGCTCATTATCGCAGGAGTTATGACAATGCCCATATGTAACATCAAGACCTTTCCGAAACGTCATCATTCTTATCTCTGGATCTAAAAAATGAGTGGTTAAAACGGAGATTCCTCTCCAGAGCAATGGATGATGTTTGGTGTTTGTTGCCATTAAGTCTCTGTTTGGTCTTGGGGATCTACATTGTTTGTGCCTGCCATTAAATGACAAGATCCTCAGAGGAAGGAAAAGTAAATTCTTGTGAGGCCTGCTGTTGAGGAGAAGGGACCAGTAATGAGATCCGAGAAAGTATGGAATGTTAAGGAGTATTTATAATTATTAAGGGGGGGGGGTGGGGGGGAGAAATTACAGGGTAAATGTTGGTGGGTTGGAGAACATCCTCAACGTTGTCTTTTGGGACGCATTTCTTTGTGCAGGGCATAATAGCCAGTACTCTTCGATGGGAGAGAAACACACAAAATAGGGACAATTCAAGCCACGCAACTCACACCAATGCATTCTCGTTCTCCTTTGCGCTATGGAGTAGATGAAACTATAGAGGAATTATAAAGCAGTGTGGGGATTAACACAACCACTCTAGACAAGAGCGCTAAATTCTGGTTGGAAATTTCTATTAACGCACACAGAACAGTAGTGGGGGATATACAATATGAGCAATCCACCCTCTTAAGCGGGGGAGGGGGAGGATCTCTTGGGTCCTTCCATCACCACCACTTTCCGGGCCATGGTATAAGGCAAACCTAACAGGTCAGTCCTTTCCGGCGTACATACACGGATAGGGTCTGGAGGTTTGTTCTTAGAGTTGAATTTGTATGTAAGTCGAAACTGTATATTTTATTAATGGAAGCTCTAGGACAATTTTTTTTTCTTTTGCCCCTTAGTAGTGACAATGGAGTTTCAAAATTTTTGGTGTAATTGGACCAAGAAGTATCAATAAAGCTTCATACAGGACACCTTTTAAGTGATATTGCGTCTGGGGACTATAGAAAGCATCCAGAGAGCTTCACCAGAGGTCACAGTGGGCAGATGGGGTCGTTCTGTAACTATGGGTTGTTGGAAGTCGGGTGTCCGTCTTAAGTTAGAGGACGCTGTAAAAGATTTTTTGCAGTGGCATTGATAACCCAATTATAAACCCCAAGTCGTCAGAAAGAGGGGGACAATAGGCGCTTTTGGGAACTCAAAGTGCTGAGTGAGAAATTCCAAGCCTCTTCCGACAGAAGGCATGTGAACCATAGGACAGGTCCATACGCAGGAAGGTTCAGCTTCATCCTGACAGACGACAAACATAAATATTTCATGGGCATCACTCCATCGGAATTGTTTGGCGGGGGTGAATACACCGATGGAGAAATAGACTGTATCAAGAAAATACATGGCACCATCACCAAGATGTAAAATATGAGAGCGCATTTAAGATGATTCTGAAGCTGAAAACGGGTGAATGTTGTCTGGTCCGAATATAACTATTGGTGTGAAGGGGAAGTCTGTAAATAACATTTCCCAAGGACCAACTTCTGTATGTATTTTATGACAAGCTCCTAGAATATCAGAGAATTCACACAGTAGAGAAAGCCATTATTGTCAGGGATTAATATCTCACAGATCCAAGTCGTGTGCTTTACACATTTTCACCATAGTAATCTTTTACTGTTGATGGAGGCTCGGAGCGGTTACCTGACATTGATAACATACGTGTGTAGTTATACGGGCCGCACTATAACAGCTGCGGGTGCTCACCACTAGGGATCACTACGCCGATAATGTGAGAATTAGCAAGAAACAGAACCTCCCTCATTAGTAGAGTCTGAAGGTTATTTTTATTCTAGTGTCACGGCAAAATAACGGGACGTTCGGCACAGGACCGCACAGAGTAGTGGGTGACATGGATTTTGAAATGCTTGAGGTTTGGCATTGAAAGGGTTGCAGAAGCACGTGGGCCGCCGATCTAATCACCGCTTTTTACAAATGTTTCTACCATGTGGGTAATTGGAAGAAAGAAAATGCTGCTCCTTTCATCCCTGATGGATGTTTGTGAAGAAGAAAAATCATTAAAAAATGGTAGTAAAATAGTATGTAACTGGTCTGTTTTTGGCGACACTTCTGTTCTTGGCTACACCTTTTCTTTTTAGGTGATCAGTGTTTCTGTATTGAGATAGTAACTAAAAGCTATGATTTAAATTAAAGTATTGAGGAGATCCATAACAGGCTGATAAGCGTAAGAAGGGGGGGGGGGGGTTGCTTAAGCTTGCCTGGGACTTTTGAGGAACTTGAATTTAAGTTTATTATATCATTGCCATATGGGGAGCCGGTCCAGCCTATCCTTTATCTACCTCTACCTGTATCCCAGCCCTGCATTTGTATATCCCATTCAGATCCATACTTGTGCACATGAGTGGGTAATTTAACAAATCTCGACTTTAGCAGGACTGTACATAGGACTCCAAGTGCACTTTCCTGGTTTTGGCTTCTTTGGATGGAAGATGTGCGCACTTTTTTGTATGGTTTAGTTTACGTCTATTTATTCACTGTTTACATCAGGCAGGAATGTGCAGTTTGGGCTTATTGCCACTGAACTTTATATAATGTTATATAAATCGTGGATTGTGTACAATATTGAGGTGACAATAGACAGCAAATATTTGTGGATAGGGGGCAATAGTGGTCGCCCCAACCAGCGCCACACGAATGAATTTTATTGTAAAATATTTTTTTTCGATGATTTTAAATGTGTGTCTTTTTTTTTTGTGGGTATTGTCTTTTGAATGAATCAAATACGATTTATGTTGTGAGTGTTTCACTTCTTGTCTTTGCAGTCGGCCTATTTTTGGTGTCCCAATCTTTTGCTTTTGAGATGACTGTAGTAATTGACTAGACCTGCCCTTATACGATTTTGGCTGTGCAGAATGCTCTTCTTTAATATTACAATCCTTACCATATGTTATTGTCATACATAGAAATTTTGTAAATACACAATTTTTTATGGTTGTAGAGTAAAGACTCCAGGTGATCTACTAATACTAAAATAACAATTGGCTTGTGATCTGAAGTTATTGCACCAATCATTCAGGCTTATGTAGAGAATCACTCTGTGTTGATTCATAACTCATAGTAAATGGAATGTTCCGATCCAAACAAAATTCAATTGGGTATGGAAACGAATGGAGGTCCAAAGGAACCCCCTCTCCCCATATGCATATGATGATGTCATATATCCTTACTACTAAAATAACAACCAAGAATGAGGAATGGTGTGAATATTTAAACATCTGTTCAAAGTTTCTCATAGGTGCCGGTGTGATTCCCCAACATGCGGAAAGTAATGAATAACTACGTGATGAGAGAGAATTCACAAGTGAAATAACTTTGAAATAGAATATGTGATCTATAAATTGTTAGAGAAATAGTTGAACAAAAGTCTATTAGTAATTTGCATATGAGGGGGCCACATGGACACCATCTCGGTTTTGGTAAACTTTTATTGGATGAAATAAAATCCTGGCATAAGAAGTGATTACACCCACACTGAGTTGAGCAGCTTCCATACATGATTGGACGTCTTGTGAGATTGTAATGGGATTGTCAAGATAGGGATAACTGCCCCAATACCTGTGAGATGATTGTACTAAGTCGGACACATCCTTGGTGACTTATGGGAGACGTTCACGGATATCTGACTTTCATTAGTGACAGGAAGCTTCCAGTGTCTTGTCCAATTGAGAAGAGGGTAATACATTAGATAAAGGGCAGAAGGATATTCACGGCCAAAGGAGAGGATGAGGGAATCCAGTTGACCTCTCCCCTCACTTGTCCCTCCTGATGCTTTGGTCGGGTTTGTGAATTGTCGGCAGAATGTATATGATTTCTGGAACGAGAGTTGTAGAATAAAACTAAAGTGATCAATTTGACTTACTATTGAAGATAACATTAATCATTATTGCTAAACCTCCGATGGAGTTTGGTAGTGATTTATTGTGTAGTTTCATAGTTGGTGCAGGGCAGCCATCAGGAAATTCGGTGGGAAACATGACAGAAAATAAGTGTATGGGCAAAAAACAAACCCAAAACCGAACAAGATCCTGCCCCTCAAGACGAGTTATGACCTTTTCACAAACAGGGTTTGAGGCCTTTTTTCTGTGCTACGATTTCATAGGATTTTCACACTCTTCGGGTTAGATTGCCATTAAATAGGAGTCATACTTTGGCGTCAACGTATATTAGATAGTGCAAATATGGCATCAAAAAAACTAAAGCTATGTGAACAAGTAACATATAAAAGTGTTTTCACAGACAACATAAACAAATATTAACAAGTATAAAGTGCCAATTGTCTAGGGCCGCCTACTATCTTTAATGTTGTAATAAAGATTGTGTTAATTACCCGTGGGGGTGCTCCAGTGCACATAAAGGGCTCTTTACGTCACCCTTCGCCACCATCCGATAGGTAATTGAAGTCCTGGTACCTGTGCGGCTCAGCAAACTCTGTGAAATCACTGATAAGGGTCAGGACTTCATATTTTCCTCAGAACCAATGGGAGGAAAAGAAGGAGCGTTTCATGCATGCCCCAAGGAAAACTAAAGTCCAGCACCGCACACTGATTCACAGAGGCTGCTGAGCAGGCAATGGTATCGGGAGTTCGGATCACGCAGCAAGGGACTGGCAGCGGGTGACATTAAGGCTGCCCTTAGTGGCAACTTGAGCCTTTTCCCACTGCTCCCTAAGCTGTAATCTTAACATTAAGCTTTATAAAAGAATTAAAGGATAACCATAGGAGTTGCCAATTTTGATGGTGGAAAGTTACAGTGCTTGCTGTATACGTCCCAGGGTTCATCAGGTGCATCATGCATGGATACCTTCAGGTAATATGCGGCTGGCACATTGTGTGGCGTGATTTCCCTTTTTTTCTCTGTAACAAGGGAGATATATTAAAGACAATAAATACTCATGTACCACACTATAAAAAAATAACTTATTAGATGCATCATCTATAAGTGTGTAGTCATTCAAGAATGCCAATAAATAAGATCAGCATCAATGGATAAAGGTAAATGCAACAATGTTTTTAACCGCATGTAAACTTCACCATAGTGTTGTAAACAAAAAATTTTTTTTTTTTAACCCAAAACTCAAATTCACTTTGAGCCTCTATGGCAACAAAAATCAGTTTTGGTTCCCCAGCCAGCTCCAAAAAAACTGTGTACAGTTGGTGAAATTCATGGTCCTTGTGCTGACTGCAATCATCAAGGACTGCACTCTCACATCCATATTACCCATATATGATGAGGGAGCTCTGAGCACTTGGAGCGCGCGACTGTTAATGACATAGTTCCGTTCTTTACAGTGTTGCACGGCCAATCCAAGCACTGGGAATTATTTGCTTATTGTATCCACTGGCTTAGGGTTTTTCGGCAGTTCCTTGTGACGACGGCAGCAAGGACCATGTTTTCTACAAAATTATACTCGTCTTGACGCCACATCTAGCTAGATCCTTGGCAAAGTAACCCGCAAATTCAGATTACGGGAGCCATCAGTTATTCTTATTCAGATTGGCAAATCTCTTTTATCACAATCTTTTTATAACAGAGTTTGTCTCGACGTTCATGTTCAATGGATGAGGATTGCTTAGGCGTTTTCGACGTTGCTACTCATTGTAGAAACGCAGATAGTTCTTAATACAATGAATAAGTTTGCTAAATGCCCTCTCTCCTTCTGCCACTGAAAGTGGGAGTGGTAGTGAAAATCCGAAGTACAGAGCAATACACACCTCTCCAAAAATGCGTGTAGCTCTAGGTCGTAATAATATGTATGTTCGTGTAGCAAAATCTAATTGGGACCCTGTTTTCTGGAAAGTAGCCTGCATACACCTTTCTGAGATGTTTGTAGCTCACTGAGTAAAGATGATGTGAAATCATTAGGGTAGTGAGATCAATCTTCAGTCTGATGCCAACCAGATATTCTTCGCTTATTGTTATCACTTTCAGATGGAGAGAAGGAGGAAATAGTCTAAGAAAATAGTTGAAGATTTTTTTTACTTCTTCATCGATTGAAGCGCTGATGAGGTCAGAAATTATTGGTCCATTTGCCATTCAAGGAAGACATTAGCTTTTAAAGTGTCTTCAGGATCTTTTGCATCTGTGAGGTTGATTTCCTTTGCCGCCATGTTGTCTGGTGGTTCAGTACGTTCCTGGGAATCTCCATACAGTCTGCGTATCTGCATCCACTAGCTTCAGAAAGTAAATTACAGGCACTTTTTCTATAAGCAGCTCTTCATTTCGTCAGAAAGAGCTTTTAATGTTGGCAATCCCCCCAAAATTTCCATTGAAAAGACCTTGATTGAATTGAAGACTTTTGTTTCTTTCCTCAACGCTGGTAAGACTTTTTACCCAGAATGTTGCTAAAACCAATGCCCGAAAGATGAAAATAGTCATACAGGACATGGGCATCTGAGTTGTGCATCATTTGAATCTAGTTTCTGGAAGCAAGAAACTTTTTCCAGAGCCTTCAAAAGACTGTGGTTAGGTCTGATGCAATGGCCGCTACGAGCTTCTATTCTTGAACTCCACCGAGTTTTCACTAAACCATGCAAAGACCTTCCGAACTTCCTCAATCAGTGTGTTCCATCTGCAGGGTGCTGATGAACAGTATCTCATAGCTGTTTAATACCAAAAAATGTCTTCATTTTTCAATGGCAGCTTGCGGTGCATGTACCCCACAAGGTTTAAAGAATGGCAGCACAGGACCAAAACAACGCGGTGGGCATGTCTCTGGATGATTTGGCATTACAC
The DNA here is from genome assembly GCA_019512145.1 of Engystomops pustulosus. Lineage (NCBI taxonomy): Eukaryota > Metazoa > Chordata > Amphibia > Anura > Leptodactylidae > Engystomops > Engystomops pustulosus. Next base: position 10,844 of record WNYA01001680.1, on the reverse strand, counting down.
CTTAACTTCCCAGACATGTTGGTCATTATAATACTGGCCCTCTGCAAGCTTGGAGATCAATGCATGTGTCATTAGTCTTGACATGATATATCAGCGATTTCTCACGGTCTTCTGAGAAAATCACAGAATACAATAAATCTTTCTTCTATATTCCATTTTCCATTTTGGGGATCTCGTAAACGTATCGCAAAACAATTTACATTTTGACTCGCGTGGGGGGGACAAAATCTCGGGGTAGCATCAAAATTATTGCAAAAAATTGCTGTTCCTTTCAAGAAAGTATGGATTTATGGGAATGTTTTCCACAATCCATTAAGGAATTCGGTTTGTTGTAGCCAAAGAAAGGTAATGAGGGAAGTCTCTTTCCCTTTCTTGGCTTAGCCTTGACTTTTTTTCTAATTGCTCTCTCATACAACATCGTATCTTGCCTTAATATTTCCCAAGGTTCCCCAGAAAAGTGCCATTATGGATTCTAATATCCTTGGAGCTCCCTGAATGCCATATCCGGCAGCTAGACGCAAGTGACTTATCTAACAGTCTTTATAAAAGTGCCTCAAAATTATCAGCTTCCTTTGAACAATTATTTCTTTGAATCAACAAAAATCAACACCATGACCACCTATAGATTTAGAAGGTTCTCCAGCTCCTAGTAGTGCTATGTGGTGGGCCTGGCAGAGGTCATGCTTGGCAACTCATGTTTACAACCTTTGACTTGCCACATGTACTTTGAAGCGATCAAACAATCCTTCCTACAGAGATGCTTCCTTTTTGTTTTAGGGAATCGGTTCATTAGAGAAATGCAATTACAGTTGACACAAAGTAAGCACTTTTTTGCTTTGACTACCATATCAGCCAGTCCTTGAAAATCTTCTCACGTCCATTTGAGATGACATTGGCATAAGAGAAAGTCATCTGAAAGAATGGTCTTAACATCTTTAGGTAGCGATTGTGCCATATATTAATGTTCGTGATCATTGAAAAGTCACAGATGGGACAATCTTCTCCCTTCATTGTCCTTGAGGAAATCTGGCCAATAGTTGCTGGGTCTTTCCAGTCAATTTCTTCCTCACTTGACTGTTTCTAAGGAAGTTAAGTTAAGGGCAACAATCGAGAGGCTCAGGGTACTTTAGTTTTTTTTAGAACGTACATCTGTTGCTGTGCGAAGGGTGTTCTTCTTCCATCCTGTACAAGCACGTTTGGAAGACATAACCGCGCATTATGAAGAAGAATCTTTTCTATAGTGAATTGGTCTTGTGGGGACGTGGTGAGGGACTGGGTTGCTAACTTCTTCTAATACTTGCTTACCAATGGTGGCACATTACCATGTTTCATCCTCTTTTTCCATCACTGAAGAAATGCTCTCAGAGTGCGCGTGACATGATGTAGCAGTATGCACAATCATTCCTCGGAAGTTTCTGTCCGTAATTCCTGAACTTCATAAACACTCACCTGTCACTTTCTGGCTTTTTAATACGTTACTGACTCTTGATCTTTGTTTTTCTTGAACTTTCCTCTCAGCTTTACGATGTCTTTTGCTCCTTCCGTTTGTGAGAGCCAGATTTGGCGATTGGTACATGTTAGGGTTCTCAGAATTACTAGCCAAGAGCTAATAATGCTAGTATATCAATGGTTTCTTATGAAAACAATGTGTTATGTATAAGCTGTGTTCATTGGGGTTGCTTTACACGTTTTCAGCGTGTTTGCGCGTGTTTCTCAGGACGGAACGCCAGAAAACCACCTGGGGTATTTTCCTTGTGACGTATGGATCGGAAGAAATCCGCAGTAGTATGGATGGTGGATTTTTGTCAATGGGGAAAAAACCCGCAGCGGGTTGTTTGATGAAGTTGGTCTTCGAGAAGAAACACGCAGAGGGAAAACAGCAGCCAAACATGCTACGGTGAAAGCATGATTTGATGAGTGCTGCCTCCATTGCTATAGTGACATAGTCCCGACATGGGATGCCTTACTATTATTTATTTGGAAGATGGGAACGGGGCTTTTTGAAGTGAATTTTATGAGGGGGATTATGGTACAAAAACCTTTATTTCCATATGTTTAGGTGCCCACGTAGGGCTTGAGTACCATTTAAAAGAGCTTCTTCACAAATCCTTAGGACTTGTTCACATTGTATGGTGTGTGAAACTTACAGCTCCCAGTATCGGCCTGTAAAGAGTGTAAAGGGGATATGAGAGTTGTGTTGCCATAAAACAATGCTACCACCCATCATTAGCTGTACAACCAGGGTGACTACAACACTCATCATACCAGTCAGTAGCAGACTAATCATTTCCATTTAGTTATTACAGGTTGACGTCTTCTCCTGCGTCTGAAGTTTTAGTCTTTCTTAGTCTGTAGCTATTCTTTTGAACAAATTATCACATTGGCATCCGCAGATTGACACAGATCATTTCAGTGATCAAAATGCTGTGACCTGAATTAAAAAACAGCAGCATAGTGACTACACACAGCAGGGCTCCCAATATGTAATGCTACATACGCCGAGCCCTATGTTATAGTGCCAATACACTGTGCCCTCTGACTATATAGTGCAATATGCCCTTGTGTATAGTGCAACATTTTAACAAGTCGCATCATGGTGTTTCATTATTTCCTCTGGACTGGGACATCACTGTGTTGTATTATCCCTGTACATGTGACATCGTGGTGGATTATCTCCTGTACGTGACATCACTGTGTGTAGTATCCCGTACTGGACATCACTGATGTGTATTACTCTTTTGTTACTGTGACATCATGTGTGTAGTATCCCTGTACTGTGGAAGATAACTGTTTTATTATCCCTTTGTAATGTGAAATTCACTGTGTAGTATCTCGTACGTGAATCAAGTGTGTATATCCCTGTACTGTTGACATCACTGTTCTATTATCCCTGTTACAGTGAAAATCACTGTGTTTATTATCATGCACAGGACATCTCGTGTTTGTAGCCCTGCACAGTTGACATCTTGTGTGGGTATTATCCCACTGCAGGATAGAGGTAAGTGGTATGTGTTTGTGTGTTGTTTGCTATTTTTAAGGGTCGTGAATGAAGATGGGACTAGTCGGATTTGTTTATTTCTTGATGTGTGTTTTTTGTTTTTTAGGGTGGACTACGTGTGTGACCAGCTTGTGGGTGGGTGCCGACGGAATAGAAGATGTTGGGGTTAGTGCTGCCGCCATTCCGGCCAATGCACGAAGCCCAGTACCCTTAGTAATCAGTGCCGTCTGTAGATTAGCCGCAATTTACTAAAAATGTTAGTATTACCCAAAAAAAAATACACACACAAGTATTAAAAACATTTTATTTGAAATAAACACCTCCCCCAGACCCTGTTGACCCTTGTATTAAAAAAAAGCTGGTCGACGTAGTCCTTGAGTCAGACCCTGAAAAATAGGAAAACAAACACAGGACCAATTACAGTTCCTGCTAAGTGGGATAATACACACCCAGTGATTGTCAATGGACAGGGAAATAAAACACAGTGATTAACAGTATCAGACATAATAAGCACAGTGATGTCACAGTACAGGAACATTAAAAGCACCGAGATGTCATCTGACAGGGATAATTTTAAACACAGGATGTCACAGTACAGGGATCGGCGTCTCGGGGCCTAATCAGACCTCAGGTCGGCGTATCGTGACCCCCCCCATCAGACCTTCTCAAAAAGCGTCTTGTGCCCCCTCAGACATCAGGTCAGCTTAATGTGCCCCATTAAGACCTCAGGTCAGAGGTAATTGTGCCCATAGGACCTCAGGTCAGAGTAAGGTGCCCCATCAGACCTCAAGGTCAGCCATTTCTGCCCTATCAATCAGCCTCAGTCTGCCATTGCTGCCCCATCAGACCTCAGGTCAGCCGTTCTGACCCTAATCCATCGACCTCAGGTTCAGCCGTTTCTGCCCCCATCAGGACCTATCCACAACCCATCCACCCCCCCCCCCCCCCTCCCCCCCACCCCCGCCCCCCCCCCACCCGGGGCCCCAAGGCACAAACTATATTTACAAAAGGAATTATCAGGATGCCTCCGGTCTTCTTCCCGTTCTCTTGAGCGCGCCTTTCTTCTCCTGCAGACAGTGGGTGATCCCGCGAGACCTGTGACCCAGGGCACTGGATCTCGCGGGATCACATTAGCCAGCCCAGGAGGGAAGCGCGCAGAGGAGGTGCACCGACGCGACGCTGGCGGCAGGGTAAGCATGAAAGAAAAACTGTACGCAGCTGGGCCCCAAACTGCGCACTTAGACAGCGGCCCCCGGCGCCTCCTACCCCCACACCACACATATTGTGCAGCACAGACCGCACAGTCTGCGGCCCACCGCCGGGCCCCCCCCAACACTAGTGTTTAGCGTCCGGGCCCATAGCGGCAGTACCAGTTGTACGCCCTATCGGCCGGCCCTGTGTTGGTGCACATGGACTTCCCAAGATATGTCCCATGATAATCCGAGACAGAGAGGGGAAGGCAACGGTCACCAGATCACTTACATCTTGCCATTACTGTCACCCGGGGCGGCAACCGCCACAAGTAACGACAGGGATCAGATACTGTATAGTCTCCCAATATTGAGATTATAGAGATTCTCCAAACCATTGTCTCCATGATGGAGTAGGTAGAATCGGCCCTTTGTATAGACCCATAAAAAGGTAATGAGATCCCCTTCATGATTAGTCACCCTGGGTACTGGATACCTACTGACTGATGCATTATATAATGATGCTGCACTCCGTTTCACTGTCTGTTATTACAATCTATACAATCAGTAATACAATAATGTTACAGCGAATATGTAAATCCTGCAGGTTTTACAAATGAACTCAGATACCAAAGCGTATAGGATGTAGAAACATTGTACTGTGTCGGTACTTTATGAATTGGGACCAGGTGTCCTGTACGCGATTAACATTTTTTGATATATAATTTTTTATTTAGTGTAGGTTTTATGTGTAGTTCTATAGGTGGTGGGTTGATCTCCCTAACATGGCAACTTGAAAGCATAGACTACAAGAGAGGAATTGCAAGTGCGTTCAACCTATACGTATAGAATTGTGTTAATTATAAATTGTTAGATGAAATTATATGCACAAAAAGTTACCCAAGAAGATCATGTAAAAGAATTTCCAGGTCAGCTGCGAAATAAACATGACATTTGGCCCTGTCGATTTTCAACCCTCGTCACATGGGATGGGAAAATAAACTGGAAAACCTTCCCGCAACAAAAAGCCGCTGCATTTTCTATTCGGTACCTACTTAGCCACGGAAGCATTTGCTCTAGTTTCACCGGGGTCCTCCCCTTCTTCTGAGCAGGATCGGGGCACCGGTCGTGTCGATTTTAAAACCACCGGTTTGTAACTATGACTGCCCCAGCAATGGGTGCGCATCTGATTATACCTGCCGAATTGGCAAATCGACAACGCCCTTTGTTGAATTTGTACCAACAGCATCCGAGCCTGGCCCGGGCCCAAAGGGCGCTTCCTGAGGTTGCCCTGGTCTAGGTGGGGTAGCCTGAACCAAAAGCCGTTCTGAAAGGGTGCTGGCCCACCATGCGCAGCGTCAATCAAATTCATCCCCACAATACTATGTCTTTGTTTATGTCCAACGAAGGGAGGTCTAATTGCTTTCCGCTGGCGAAATTCTCATCTAATGGAGCCAAGCTAATCCTCCATACAAAACTTGGTAAGCTTCAACGATGGAATCAGTACTTAAATAATGCAGCCCGAGCAATGCTACCAGAGTCTTTCACCTATAAAGATAGCAAGCTCGCGACGCCTAGCCACCAATCGAGAAAAGTATGCGGATCAAAAAAACAGCCGATTTATTTTTAACAGCGCTTCTCCTCGTCATCCCTCTATTGTCGTCAGGCCTCCCACGATCCAAATTAATTTTTCCCAAGGCAACAGTTGAAAAAATTTACAACATACTATTCCTTCCAATATTGTTTCTTCAAAATCTAGCTTGTCAAAGGAAACAACGGCACCCTAAAAGCACACATAAATTTCCCACACACGCCGCCATCTTCAGTCGGCAATCCGGCGTAAGGGGACCGCAAAATGCGGGCAAAAACTCAGCTACTCGCGGCGGCGCGCATTTTATGAACAACTCCTGAACCCTTTAAAAAACTGCATTGTCTAATGACTGGCAGACCAGCCACGCCCACACACCCGGCAGCGACTAGTACAGCATTACGTGAAGACGACCCAAAACAGGACAAGGTAAAAACAGGTGCTGTTAGTGATCACCAGGTTGAAGCAAAGGAGGAAGAAGCCAGGGGCCGTTTGGGCCTAAGTCAGGGAGAAAGGTTAATCCTCAAAATCAATTGGGACTCAACCCTCCGCGGTCGTGGAATAAGCAACTGAATCATCAACTAGCGCCCATCTGACGGGGCATGGTTCCTACGCTGTTGTGGCAGAGCTGGATGGCCACAGGGCTCAGCGCACTCCTACTCGATGACTGAAGCGTCAAAGTCCTAGGGGAAGTCAACACCTGCGGCGTCCGACCCCTCCCCCTTTCCTGACCTGGGGAACCCAATGGCGAAAGGAAGCCCTGTGCTGGTGTTCATGACAGGGCCGTACTCCTGGTCTGCCTCCCGCCCTCTCGCGAGACCTATGGCAAGGATGCAGCCGCAGCTCAAACATCCTTCCCCCCGCTGCGCCCGCCTCCTCCTGCCGAGCTCTTCCTGGTCTGCGGCCACGTGGGTGATCTGCGGGAGGAAGGCTGGTTACGCTTCCCCCCTGCCGAGCCCGCGCTCGGGCCGGTCCTCTCTTATTGCTCCGCCTCCTGCGGCCTGACGCTGGTGGCGAAGGACACAAGCGCTCCTGAGGCCGAGACCTCCGGGAGCGCTGCCACATGTTACCTTCCGTCTGTGCTCCGGACCCCAATCCAGGCGCCGCTGTATCTGATCACGCCAATGTCGACACTAGAGCCGCCTGCAGCTGAGGCGAGACATACAAAATTTTATTTGGAATATTCCTATATTTTATAGATCTCTACTGTATGGTGCCTATAGGTCATACCCGGCATGGGTACATGGACATTTGGGAAATCATTATCGTATTCCAATTCCTTCTTGTGTTGGAAAAATCTGTGAATCTTACCCGGAGGTTTCTGGTCACTATACTGGCTTCCGCTATTTTATGGAGTTTGTTGAGCAGACGTGAACTTTTAAATTTTATATGTTTGGTTTTATAAAATGTATATAGTTTATTTACAGATTTCTTCTATTTTTTGGTTGTATGTTATATAAATTATTATAATTTAATTAAAAAGTTCAAAGTTCCTTTTCTTTCAATATCTGACCCTTTATTATTTTATTTCATTATTTATTTTTTGGCGTGCTTTAAAAACTTTTTTGGTGGGGGGGGGTGGACTAATGTTTTGCTTCTTTAAAAATACAAAACAATCAAATTTTATAACAATGAAATTTTTATTTCTTTAAAAAAAATTTGATTACAGTTGTAAGCGAATGATTGGAGAATTTATTTGACAAAAGATCATAACAAGGTACACAAATGCAAAACGTGGTTCAGTCTAATGACAAACCAAATTTCCAATTTTTCAAATAGGGTGTAAACCAGTATCGTACAATTTTTACAGTGTTATAGAATTTCCTAATTTATTTATTTCTTTTTTCCAAAAAAAAGGCTGAGAAATTTTTGTAACATTTCCTCCTTTGGTGGACATGGCATTGGCGCTATGAGATGCCCATTCAAATTAACGTTCCCCCAGCAACAAAGAGAAGAGGTTCGTTATTTATTACTTCTGTAAAATCGTAACTTTTGGGCTGGTATAACATTTTGGCGACCCAGGCCTCTCTAGCCTTTGAATATTCATAACTTTGTATTTTCAGGTCTTCTAACGGAACTTCTCCCGCAGTGTCTTTACGCGTAGCTTGCACTCTCCCCACATTAAAGTTGTGATCTATGAGTACGTGCAACCATCGAATCAAAGTAGAAATGTATGCGCTTCGGCCTATAATTCAGATCAATGGCGTGAAACATCTCCAAATGCCTCCTGTATGGCAAAAGTTTGAAAGATGCCGAATATCCCGTAGAATTGCCTTATTCTCCACTACAGATTTTAGTTTGTGATGCGCAGGACTCTCTTCTTTTAGCCACTTTGTTTCCTTGGGCAGTGGTGGGTGGCTGCATTGGTGGTACAATTCAGCTTCAGACCACTTGTGTTCATTTATTGCATGATGGATGACCGAGACCCATTTTTCAACCAGTAGGTCAGGATTACCCACACTTATTCGAGCACTCCACCACAAATGGTTCTTCAGGGGAGCTGTCCCTGCTGATAGAGTAGAGCAGGAACGTACTTTGGAAGCGGCCACCATTTTTTTACCAATTGATTTTGCCATATGCCATACATCAAATTCATGGATTATTTCTTTGTAATTTTCACGCAATAATTTGCGGATTCCAACGTGGCGATCAGTTGCTATGATACCCACAAATACACCTTTTTGACGGAGAGATTGCAAAGTTTTCTCAAAAGCAATCTTTTCGAGAGACACGGAAGTCGCTGGAGGAACTAGTTGTTCCACTGTGAAAGCAATTATTTTTTTTAGTTTTCACTTCCTTCATCAAGTACTTGCGTTGATGTTCATAATATGTGGTTCCAGAAATGGCTAATTTAAAAAAAAAAATTTAATTCTGAGTAAATTGGAGCCACTCATGAGCACACCAGCAGAAAGCAGCAGATTCCCTGTGGGAATTGATTGTATTCGTGTTTGGCTGCGCCATATGCAAGAAATGTGTCCCCTCGTACATTTTACATCCACAATTATTAGACTTCCCAATTAATTGTCGTCGACGGAACTGGAGAAGTTTTTGCATTACAGGTTTTACGATATGGACAAAGTAAAAAACCGATATGAAGTCCGCCAAATGTGCAGGTGACTGTTCCGGGACCACGGGAACCAAGGTAATGCAGGAAACAAAGGGTTTGTACACCGCACCAGATGAAAGTTTAAAAAATCCAAACTTTAATTTGTCATCTTCTTACTTTAAAATCCAAGAGAAAATAATTTTCCTTAGCATGTGTTGCCTCTAGCAGTGCAGCCTGGTAACCACGGGATGGTTGTAATGGTGATAATAAACCTACATGCGTACAAGACGCCCTTACACAAAAACATAGGTCCGTGCAGTATGCACGCCCCGGCATAGTGGTAGCCACTGACGCGCGCCGATATTGCCCCGCCTATATCCAAAATCATTGGCTCGTCATCGCCAACAAGCCCCCCTCAGCATCCAATCAGATGTCGAAGCGTCACTGGTGACATCACTGGGGGGAGGGGGGGTGGAAAGCTCCAACCAATTGCACTGTCTTGGGAGGTACCGGGGATTTTCTGACTCCTCCCCTTGAGAGGACACTATTGTGATGATACTGTGATGTTTTTCGGCCGTGCCACTAATGTCACCCCGTCCGTACCTCCTGCTCCGCTAGGCACCAGAGGGCACCGCAACTACAACAGCAGCAGACATTGCTGTGACACAAGCCGCCCGTGCCACTCTGCAGCCAGTCTGGACCGGAGGCATCATGCAGAAGGACGGGGTTGGTTGTAGTTTGTGCACTCGGTGCCTAAAAGGTTTGCCATCACTGACCTATGCCAATCTCCTCCCCTGGCAGATGGTGTAACTTCTTCAATGCCTCTGAAGGATATTGCTTTTTGGTTACCCTGATGATGTACCCACATATGCTTTGCAATAGGAGTGTCCTTGTTATCTTTCATATCTAACATGTGCTCCTGGATTCTTTTTCTGAACTGTCGGAAAGTTTTCCTTACATAGTCAGCCGGACAGGTGCATGTAGCCGGATATACAACTCCTACTGAGGAGCAGCGGATGAAATCCCTTATCTCATAGTTAATTCTTGTTGAGGCGCTGGTGAATTACTTATAGGGGGTAATCCATTTACAGGCTGAACAGTGTCCACAGCGAAAAGTGCCCTATGATCTCCTTTCTAGGGACGTTCCACTAGGCTTTGGTGGTGGTCGGTAGCTGTGGACCAGTAGGTCCTTTAGATTTCTTCCCCTCCTTTAGCTTGTCGCCAGTTCTGGGGGGATAATATGGACTAACCCCATTGTCATGTCTTAGAATATTCCAGAAATGACTGATGATGGCACAGATCTCTTTGCTGTTGCTATCATAGGTAGCAATGATTTGTGTCATTTGTTCTGTTTCATGATCTTTCTCCTTAGGAGATAACAGAGAGGTTCTGTCTACTTCACATGCTGCCTGGACCGGTTCTTGTAATATTTTAGTTGGGAATTCTCGTCTTATAAAGCGATGTTTTAGTTCTTCTGACTTTTTCCTGAATTCTCGGAAGCCCCTGCAGTTCCTTCTCCCTCTCCTTAGGGAGTGTGGGTGACAGCTGTCACATATTAGTAAGTTGTTGGTGGCTGTGCGAGCCTCATGGCTATCTGTCCTTCTTTGGTCTTGCTGATTTGCAGGTCCAGGCTATCTTGTGTTCCTGGATCTCTGATGTAAAATGTAGACCCAGGTCATTGTGGTTTAATGCCCCCTCAAATCCCTCACAGTTATCTGGAGTAGATGTCCAAATCAGCAGCACATCGTCTATGTACCTCAGCCATAACGGGACAAATTGTGTCCATTCTGTCATTCCCTTCCCCCCCGAAGACCACCCTGTCCTCCCCGAAGACCACCCTGTCCTCCCACCAGCCAATGTACAGGTTTGCGTAAGTGGGGGCACATGTTGTCCTCATAGCTGTATCTCGGCATTGGTGGAAGACAGAGTTCCCGAAGAGGAAGTAGTTATGGCTGAGGACGTATTTAAGGAGGTCCTTATGTCTATCACTTTATATGTCCTGTATATGTTGTGATTAGAGAT